>CANSZD010003450.1:40000-161834 GCA_947648045.1 Beta corolliflora | reverse complement strand
ATAACCAAATTCTAATTCTAACTACCTAATCTTTACGCTCTATCAAATTTATTTAATGAAATTAAGGAGAAAAATCAAATGAGTAGAAAAATCTACTATTATTATTAAAAGACATGGGCAATAAATATAGGCAATTATATATTACTCTCTTTTTTTAACATTTCAATATATTAAATTATTAAAATAATCGAAATATTGCCGAGCCTCGAGCGAACCACTGGTTTACAAATTATAAAGGGCTATGAGAAATTGGCCTGACTTTATTGACATTTCTTAGATGTATTGGTGAGGTCAACTTGATATTCGTTGGCTATTCTTTCATCTCGGCCCACTGGCCACTAGTTCTAGGGATGTTATAATTTATTTTTATTTTTTGTGGATGTTAGAAATCAAGAGGCCTTTCTGTAAATTTGCCAACATTAATTCAATCATTCAAGTGGTCGGACAAGATATACATATGCGCCAGACCAGCAGTGCCACCATTTCTTAAGTTTCCGTCGAAACTACCTATAAATGTCCACTTTTCAAACAACTACTATATAATTTTTTTTTCAAAATAAATCACCTTTATAAATTCTAAAAGTTAGAGTAGCACTACCAACTAAAAACGTTGGGTCTAACAGTTAAACGATAGTTCCCTCTCCCTTTAAACCCTATTTTGTCGTGAAAGAAACAATGATACATTCTTGGAGCAAATAAGCGCGAATTCTCACCCAATTCTCACCTAAATCTCACCCAATTGAAGGTCGACGTGCGCATTTATCGCGCCAAATTGAATCCCTATCAGCAATGAAGGTATGTATTATGGGATCAAGCTTCACTTACTGCAAATACAGGGTTTATCTCGCAATTAGTCAATCACTTTTAGGGTTTTTCTTTATATTCTTCAATTACTCATGAATTTTTAGGGTTTTCTTCATATTCTTCAATTACTCATGAATTTTTGGGTTTTCTGGCTAGGTTTGTTTCAATTACGCCAAATCTAGGTTTTCAGGACGTGCAAAGTTCCTAACTTTGGTTTGATTTGGGTTTGTTGAGGTCATGTCAAATTCAAGCTACCAATCGCCTTGTGAGGCCCCACCAAATGTGATTGCGGGCATCAAACCTCATATTAGGTGCCTTGGATAAAACTGCTAACCTTGGGAGACGCTTTGTGGCTTGCAAATTCTACATTTGAAGAAGAAGAAGACTAAGCTGAATGTTGTCTTTGAAGCCTTTTTCCTTTTTGGCAATCGGGATCAATCTTTTGTCCTCCTTGCCCAGGTTCTAGCCCAAGTGCTTAGTTTAGTTTTGAGGAGAGAGAGTGAAATAATGGAAGATGACAGAGGAGCAGTAGAGTAAAGTAATGGAAGATGACGAGAGGAAGGTGGAAAGGTGAGTAATTCGACAACTGGGGTATAAGTGACATTTCACAACGTTTTGGAGGAAATTTAAAAGTTGACTCAACTAACTAACGCTTACTCGTTAGTTGGTAGTGCTACTCAAACTTTTAGAATTTATAAGGTAGTTGTTTTGAAAAAAAATTATATAAGGTAGTTGTTTTCAAAGTGGACATTTATAAGGTAGTTTTCGACAAAAAAGGCTTCTTAAAATCCCGTGGACAAGGAGGATCCCAAACGTTGAAATAAGAAAGCAAAAGAAAAGGGAAACGTTGGGAAATATACTCACCGCAATCTCATTCATTTTTTTATAAATTAAATCCCTAAATAAATAGGCTTACAATAACAACCGCTAAAAAGAAGTAAATAATACACTAATAGAAGAGTGCATTCATCATATCCTTGGGTGTACCATGCATGCTCTCATGTTACACTGGATGTCTAATAAAGATTGTACTAACGAAATGCATCAATTAACCAACATATCACTTTCCTAAAACTAGTCCACTAAACATTAAAGCATAATTAAAACACCCCCCTTGCTTCAAAAGTTGTAGGGAAAATGCGGAAGCGCTTATCTTTTATTTTGTGATGCACGTCTCACCACCTTCAATAATCTTCATTTGTTGATGCACTTTTCACCAATATGTATTCTTTGTACTTTAAATCATTTCTTTCCATGGTGCATATTATCACCCGAAATTCTAGAACAATGTTTTTTCCTACGACCATGCACCACGGTTTTTTGGTCATCATTCTTTTTTTTTTTTTGGGTGAACCATAGCATTTCATTAACTTAAACTTAAAACATTAAAGAGTTCAATACAATCCGCGTTACATTGGTTCCTACAATAACCGGGGTGATAGTAATCGGTCTAGTTACATTACAACTACTTTTCGAGTCCCGCGAGTGTTTGGCCAAGATGTCGCCCACCATGTTATGCTTCCTTCCACAAAACTCAATCTTCACTGCGAGCATAGGCTCCACCTTCTTCCGCATAAATCCAAGATATTACAATATTTGTCCAACACATAATCATTAGTCCGCTTAGCAGACGAGTAGCCACCAAGCAGTCCGAAAAAATAGTGATATCTGTTATGCTACACTCCCCAATAGTACCGAGGGCCACATAGATAGCCATAAGTTCGGACCAGAGGGAGTCACTAGTATAACACCTATGTTGGAAACCCACTGCCATCGGCCCCTTTTATCTCGAATCACGCCCCTAGGCCCGGTGCACGAAGCTCGGACCCAAATGAGCAAAGATATCAACATGAAAAACCAAGGAGGTAGGGGGTATTAAACCCGGGATCAAACCTAGGATTCTTACACACATTTCCCCAAGACGGCGGACAAGTCGGATGCAATTTTACAGCCTTTTGGATAGTAAGTGAGGCCGGGGAAGGTTTAGTTTGCTTAAATACACACTCGTTACGGTCCTTCCATATCTCATGACAAATATAAGGGAACACTCTATTCCACTTACAACCATTAACACTAATCGAGCACATAAGGTTTGCTTGGAGCCACTCCACAAAATACAAGTCAATTGCAAAAGTTAAAGGGGAAAGGTCCCATACTTCTCCGGAATAGGGGCAATCTCTCAAAATGTGGGAGGAGTTTTCGATCCGATAGCGCAACGAGGACAAGACGAGTGCATAAGGACTCTACGCCGACTTAGGAGAGCGTTATGCGGAAGCCTATCCCTCCAAGCCAACCATAGGATGAATATTACCTTTGGTTCGGTGTGGCACTTCCACAACCCGGGAGTGCTCGTAATAAGCATTAGGGAGTCGGGGCCGAGTACGCAAGGCCAAGGGAAAACCCCTCAATGTTTAGGAAATCGGGGACAAGGAGATCCGCCGGGATTTGGGGAGCTAGGAGGGGGCAAAGAAAGGATTTGATCTAGAATTGGTTCGGGTATGACACAAAGGGATCGGGGATAAATCTCACTTTCCATCGGGCCACTAATTCACTCGAGTCATGATTACATCATTGGGGGATAATGGTCCCCGAATCATCTGTCTTAGAGTCGCGGATGGGATCCATTTATCCTCCCAAACTCTAATGTTTTCCCCCTACCAATGACCCAAGAGCTATGATTGCTTAAAAGCTCCCAACCCTTCCCAATATTTCACCAAATGTGGGAGCCATTCTCGGGAATAGCGTGACATGATTTCCATGGATGTATTTTGACTTGATACATTCCCGGCTAGATTGGGAGGACTTTACGCCGCCTTCCACCCTAGCTTTGCCATGTAAGCTACGTTCATTAGAGCTTGATTCCTAATCCCTAAACCCCCTTGGATTTTGGGAGGAAAGTAGCCTCCTTACCTACGAGGTGCGGCCTTTTATGCTCCGAGGTATCCCCCATAAAAACCTGCAAATAGCATCAATATCATGTAGGGTATCTATAGGAAGCATGGTGGCTTGCATATAGTAGGCGGGGAATCGAGGACAAAGCGAGACGAAATGAGACAAAATTAAAGGCGCCCCGCCCTCGAGAGGTAATTGGTTTTCCACTAAGCTAATTTGCCTCTAACCTTATCTACTACAAACCGGACTTGTGCTCGGGTGGGGCGTTTATGGGATATAGGGAGTCCAAGGTATTGACCTAAATCCTTAGGGATTCTTCTACCCTAAGGGTCTCTTGGAACAATGGCAGGTGGTGGGAATCGGTGTTTCGAGAGAAGATTAATTTACTCTTAGACTCGTTGACTTTTTGGCCGACATGTCACGTAAGGCCTCTAAGACTCCCTCTAACCGCATAGGCAATCTCCTCATCGACACGACCAAATAACAGTAGATCATCAGCAAAACCTACAATTCTTTGCCAATTGCACAAATTTTTGATGTTTGAAACATTTTGCCTTTCCTTTAATTTGTGTTAGCAATCCTTCTCTTCGTGACCAATTTTGTCACAAAGGTCGCATTTAAAATTTTTTTCCTTTCCCCTTTTGATGAGAGGACTTGGCCTAATAGGCCCCTTAAACTTTAGTAAATATTTCTCACGGTCCTCCCTTGATTTACAACATGAAGCTATTCCTATATTCTTTGACACCTTTATTGCTTTTCATCCCCATAATCTCAAACTCCCTCTTGAGATTCAATATTTCCATTAGTTTAATTTGACATAGTTGCCTTTAAACTCATCCTTTAATTTCTCTCATGCTTCTTTTGGAGTATCATAACTCATAATAATTGTGGAATTTTCTTCCGAAATGACTCGATGTAGATGTACATGAAAAATGTTTTTGCCTCTGTTGCCGCTCAACACCGCTTTCAATTGCATCCCACAAACTCATATTATTGTTAAAATATGATTTCATTTTGATAATCCTTGAATTACAAAAAAAGTGTTTGATGCCATTTGATTTTTCTCTTTTTGTCAGATAATAATTAACAAGTTTTTTTAAAGCCCCGCTTATCAAGCCCTATGGATTACTTGGATCTTGATACTAATTGTTGAAATAAGAAAGCAAAAGAAAAGGAAATTTTTAAACAAGCTCCTTGTAATCTCATTCATTTTCCAAGAACAACTAAAATGCCAAAATATTATAAAGGTTTACAATAGCAATTGCTAACGTATAAAGTAGAACAAGTATAATCCGTATCAATTAAAAAATGGAAGAGAGAGAAAACCTCCCCAACAAAAAACCCCAACACCATGCACCCAAATATTACCCACCGCCTTCACGGCGTAAAGCTCTAAGCCACACCTGGATACTCCCCGCCGGTGTCCCCAAAGTGATGATAAAAGTACCGAGAATTGCGTCCCTGTCCCGGGAGCCGCACTGTGCCGCCGGAAAATCCATCGTCTTCCTCCTCTACCCTTTTCTCCAACTGAAAAATCCTTCAATCCTTCCCAATTCGCCATTACCCACTCCTGGTCAGATTCCATCGAGCTTCAAAGCGGCGCTCGCATCTTCTTCTAATGGAGCTATGAACCAGGTAACAGAGATAATTCCCCTACCCCTGCCGAATCTCCCCTATGCTACTTCTCATGTGGAGTTGGTTCAGGGAGAAGAAATATTCATACCCATCACATTAGATCTCTATTCAGAAATAGCTAAGCCATGGGAAGATGCTATAATTTGTAAAATAGTTGGGAGATCTTTCTCACAAGAATTCCTCAAAAAAGAATTAATAAAACTTTGGAGTTGGAAGGGCTCAATGAATATGATTTCTTTAGGCAAGGGGTTTTATAGTATAATTTGTAACTCAGCCAAGGAGAAATCCGAAATTATTGCTGGTGGTCCATGGTTTATTATGGGGTGCCTAGTATGGGTTCAACCATGGCAACTAGGCTTCAAGCCTTCCCAAGCCATTATTAATCAGTACCCTATATGGATTCATTTACCTGAACTCCCCCTTGAGTTTTTCAGAAAAGATATTCTGGAAAAAATAGGGAAATCCATTGGTAGAATCATAAAAATAGATTCACGTTCCCTTGAAGGTGAGCGCCGACGATATGCTGCGATTTGCATTTTGGTGCAAGCAAATCATCAAATGCCTTCCCGTGCGTGGATAGGCGGCACATCTCAGGAAATATTGTATGTTGAAGGTCCATGGATGTGTACCGTATGTCGGAAAGTTGGTCACAACGTTAGGAATTGTTTGAAGAAGACCCCAAGTCAGGTGGGGGAGGGAGTAACTCAAGGAAAAAATGTAGATAAAAATAGAAAGGTGGAGGAACAAGGTGGTGCCGTAATGGTGGTGCTTGAAGCCGGTTGGGCACAAGTTAGAGGAAGAAGAAGGGTTGGCAAGGACAACAAGCAAGGTCGGTGGGGCCCAAGAGTAGACAAAGGTCAACCTCAAGATGGACTCCAAAAAAGCTAGTGGATGGACCCAAAAATAAGACGGCGGAAACTCAAACTATTCAGAGAATAGAAGAAAATCAACTTTCTAAAGTGGAAAGTGGGCCCCCTTCTAAACCCCACACTCAATCTCACTGCTTTCTCCTAGGATGAACCAAAATAAATTTGCAGTCCTCCAAAATCTTCGGGATGTTCACCAAAACAATATATGCCCCCTCCCCTTGCGAAACGTGGAAACCAAACGTCCAATCCCTCGCTCCCCTTCGCAGCTTTCCCACTCTACTATGACTCTAAAACCAGGAAACCACCGTAATACCCTCCCATCTTCTTCCCATAATAAAAACCAATGAACACTCAAGCGTTAACGAAACCAAATAACCCTCATACTCTCTCCACTAAAAATTTCGAAAATTCAAAATCAACACAAAATGGATCACCTCGAAGTGATAGACTGTCCGAATCTTCCTTCCCACCCCTCCACTTACACCTCCTTCTCCCTCCCCCGTCTCCCCGTGTCACCATGGTCTCCTCCCTAGAACCGATTTTGTTTGCCCGACCAGGTGCGCCCTCTTCCCGCCCGACTGACTCGGGTTTGTGGATTATTATTTACCGACTCCCCTAGAGGAGCCGAACGAGTTCTACACGGAGTTGACTCTCCAAGAAGTGAAAGCCTTAATGATCAATCCATACCTGAACCCAGAGGCAGCAGCTCATTTGATGATGTTAGCACATTCGAATTCCGACCGGCCCCACGTACCACAACTCCTCGATGCAAGACACCTTCCAAATTTGATGAGAATTTTTCCTGTCTTGGTTTCTAAGGAAAGAAGTAGAAGTCGAGAACGACGAAAGGACCATACTCATGACATTGGGACCATGGATAGATCCAGCTCCCCTCCTCCCGATGATACGCACAATGGTCATGATCAAACAAAGCCCCGCGAAAATGATGGCCATGAGCAACACCGATGCAAGGTTATGTGCACGCCTTCAACTACCTTTGAAACAAATGGGGATCACAAAGAACATGGGCCGAGGTAAAAGGCGTAAAAAACCCGTGAGAGGCCGAACTAGTACAATGGCCACTCGGAGACTTTGGACATGCCCCCAAACAGGAGCCGAAATCGATCCTTGGTTAGTAGGGAAACGAGGAGATTCTCAAGATGCTCCTAGAGAAGCCAGACCCTACACATGGGAATGACTGTGCTCTTTGGAATGTTAGGGGGATCGCACGTCCCTCCTTCAAGCCGAATTTTCGGCTACTTGTTCAACAACATCACCCCTCTCTTGTTGCATTAGTGGAGACTTGGGTTGAGTCGAAAAAGACGGCGGACATTCTCCTGGACATTGGATTTGGATTCTTGGTACTTGGTTGATCCCGTGGGATTCGTGGGTGGCATTCTAATCCTTTGGAAATCTCATATCATGGATTTCCAAGAGATTGGACATGGTGCCCGTGGAGTGTACTAGGTTGTCGAGGTATTGGCTTCTAAAACCTCCTTTGTGATTTCTTCGGTTTATGCAAGTACTAAGTTTAATTTAAGAAAACTTTTATGGGATGAACTAGAAGAGTTTGCGCGTGATTTGAATAAACCTTGGTTAGTTCTAGGAGATTTTAATGAAGTGCTTAACCAATCCGAGAAATTGGGGGGTAGACTGTTTGTAGGAGTAAAATGATTTATATGCTAATAAGATGGATAATTGTAATCTAGTTGATCTAGGCTTCAATGGACCCAAATTCACTTGGACCAATAAACGTAGACGCAATCCCATTTTTGAGAGAATTGATAGGGGATGGGCAAAATCCGCATGGCTTCAATTGTTTCCCAATGCCAACTTATGGCACTTACCCAGGAGTGACTTCGCACCATTGTCCGATCCTTCTTAAGTTGGATGTTGCACCTTACATGCATGGGAAAAAGCCCTTTCGTTTTGAACCTATGTGGACCCTTGATGAAAGATTTAGGGGGAAGTGGAAAGGAATTGGCCTAAGGATAGTGTTCACATTCAAAACAAGTCTTCATGTGCTCCAAGAGAGGTTAATTGAATGGAATAAAGTTACCTTTGGAAATATTTATAAAAAAGAAAAAACAAGCTCTTAGCGAGACTAAAAGGTACCCAAGCCTAATTCCAGACCAATCCTCATTCCCAATTTCATCAGAATCTAGAACTTGAGATCCAAAATGAATTAATTCAAACCATGGACCAGGAAGAATTGCTTTGAGGACAAAAAGTAGGATGGAGAGAATAGGAGAGGAGAGAAACACTCATTTTTTTTCATAGGAGCGTTATCATAAAAAGGAATGCCTCCCGAATTCATAATCTTAGAGATGAAGTAGGAAATGACATCCAAGATCAGATGGAATTCGTAAATTGATTCGAACTTCTATGAAAATCTCTATTCTTCTGACCGGATTTCATGCCCTAGGGTCTCCAATCCTCCCGACCCCGATGTGAGTATAGGTAACATGCCTTCTTCCGAGGAAATTAGGGCCGCCTCGTTTAGCATGAAACCCCTTAAGGCTCCCCGGGTCGACGGTTTTCACCCTATCTTTTTCCAAAAAACTTGGGATATTGTTGGTTTCGATGTGTGCAAAAATATCCGGACTTGGTTCACTGGAGGGCGGATTCCGTGAGGACTTGGACCATGCTCTCATTTGCTTGATCCCTAAACAACCATCTCCCGAAACTGTTAAACAGTTCCGGCCTATTAGTTTGTGTAACACTTTGTATAAGATGGTAACAAAGATCTTGGTCAATAGGCTAAAGCCTCTTATTCCTTCTTGGATTATTTCTCCTAATCGAATGGGTTCATAAAGGGTAGAGGACCGACATAAACCTTGTAGTGGCTTCCGAAGTTCTCCATTCAATGAATAAGAAAAAGGGAAAATGGGGTTGGTTTGCTCTAAAAATCGATCTTGAGAAAGCTTACGACCGGTCGAGTGGGGGTTTTTTGATAGGGTGTCTCTGAATCTTAACTTAGATATAACTCCGATAAACATGATTATGGACTCGTGTTTCTAAGGCTTCCTCTTCGTATTGATTAATGGAAGGAAAACCGAAAAGTTTGGTCACTCTAGGGGTTCAAGGCGGGGAGATCCTATGTCACCCTACTTGTTTAATATATGTTTAGACGAGCCGACTCAAAGAATCAATAAAGCATGTCATGAGACCTCTTGGACCCCATTTTTGAGTAGGGAAAAGAAAGGTTCCTATCTCCCATCTCATGTTTGCTGATGACCTATTATTGTTTGGCCGGGTAGATGAGTCCACAACATTTACGGTCAGACAAGTCTTAGAAACCTTTTGTCATGACTCGGGTCAAAAAATTAATGAAAACAAGAGCAAATTGATCTTCTCACCCAACACTTTGGAGGAGCATAAAAGACTATTTCAGGAGACCCTAATGATTGATGAAAGTGAGAATCTTGGGATATACTTAGGCCTCCCCATCTCCCATAAAAGACCAACTCTGACTCGGGTTCGGTTTGTCGTTGATAAAGTTAGGACAAGACTTGCAAAATGGAAAACAAAATACTTGTCTAAAGTCGGGAGACTATGCCTAGTGACTTCCACTTTGTCTTCAATCCCCGCATATTATATGCAAGCCACTTATTTGCCCATAAAGACTCTAAAAGATTTGGATCAAATTTGTAATAACTTTTTATGGGGGGAAGATCATGGGAAGAAGAAAATCCATTTGGTTAATCGTGAAACTACCTTTTTACCCAAAAGTCAAGGAGGACTAGGTATAAGAAATCAAACCTTAATGAATAACGCCTTCATGGCTAAACTAGGATGGAAAATGTCTCAAAATAATAAGAACCTAGCTCAGGATTGCATTGTCTCTAAGTATATCCATTCTAATTATGCTACCCAATTCAAAAATGGTTCAACGGTTTGGAAGAGTATTGGCAAAGGATGGGATCTCATTAGAGACAATAGTGAATGGAGTTTAGGAAATGGTGAGACTATTGAATTTTGGAATGATGATTGGCTCCATATAGGCCCGATTCGGAATCGGGTTCGGGGACCTCTGTCTCTTGAGGAAAACCCAGAGGAAAGTGGCTAGTTTGTCTAATAGAGGGGCTTGGGATTTAACCCCTTTGTCTCTCAATATCCCCTCGTATATCCTCAATCGGCTTCTCTCTTCCCCTCCATCCCATGATGCTAAAGATGATCTCTTGATCCCAAATTTTGTTACTCATAAAGGCTTTTCTCTTAGCTTGGCCTATAAAGCTCAACTTCCCGTCCAACTTCAAAATCTTGATCTTATGTGGATTTGGAAAGGTAACATGGAACCAAAAATCAAATTCTTTATGTGGTTGCTTTGGCATGATAGAATTCCTCACAGACACCTTCTATGCATCCGTCACATCACACATAATCCAGTGTGTCCTAGGTGTCAGGAGTTCATTGAGAACTCTGAACACCTTATCCGAGAGTGCCCCAAGAGCTTAGGAATTTGGGAGATCCAGGACACTCCCTCCTTCACCAATATAACCTTCAAGAATTGGCTTAAGAGTAATTTGACGAGTGATGCCATGTTTCGTGGTCTTAACTGGAATTGTGTCTTTCCTTATGTTTGTTATGAAATATGGAAGGATAGGAATAATTGTATATTCAACAGTAAGGATCCCTCCCCTATTCAGGTTATAAGCCATAAAGCCACCGGAAGCGCGAGAGAATACACATCTGCTTGTATGATCAAAACCAAAGTCTAACGCATTAGCCACTATTCCTAGATTGACCCACCCTTATGAATATCTCACGATACATGTGGATGCGTCGTTTATTGGTCCTTATGATGTAGTGGGTCTTGGGGGAGTTGTGAGAGATAAGGATTGTAATTGGGTTATTGGGTGGGGGAAAAAAGTCTTTGCTTCTAATCCCATGGTTGCGGAAATGTTAGGAATATTAGAAGCCATGTATATTGTCGAGGCTTACAATTTTCGTCGAGCGATCATATACTCGGATTGTCAGACTGCAGTTGATATACTAACTAAAAATGATCTCTTTGACAAATTTGGAAACATGATAAATGCATGCAAGCAATGGTGTAGGAGATACCCGGAGATTCTGATTAAGCACTGTAGAAGAAAAGACAACAAAGCGGCGGATGCATTAGCAAAGAATTGTAGGATCATGGACCTTGATTGTGTTGTAACTAGGATTTTCCCCACCCCCCGGTTATTGTGCGCAAATTCTATCCTCGGATTGTAAGACTTTTAAAATATTAATATAATTCGCCTTTTTCACCAAAAAAAAAAAAAAGTAGAACAAGTATCCACTAACGACTGAAAATCTCTCAAATAAAAATATGCTATTGGAGTAAAAGCAACTAATGTAGGCAAAATGTTAGGAAGTAAATAAACCACTAAGAATGCATCAACTAACCAACAAATCACTTTCCTAAAAATAAGATGCAATTGTCCACTAACTTTGAAGCATAACTAACATGAAATTCTTCAATTGATTGAGCCTATATTATGGATCTTAAAATAGTCCACATTTATGATGATATATGCCATCCGTTTTTCATAAACCCTTCCTATTTCCATTTATTCCATCACACCGTGGCATCTTCAATTATATATTGGTGAAAGTTATAAGAGCTTGATATATTGGAAAACCCATAGTCCATAGAAATGAATTCCATGTAATAGTTACTAACTCTATTGCTTTAATGAATTATACTCAAACCTCTTGGCAACTTTGTCCAGGCACAACTTGGAGCATTAAAATCTTTAATTACGTACAAGTAAAAGTTATAAAAATAGTCATAAACCCACACAATATCAAGCAGAAATTTAAACAAAATAGTACACAAATATAAGTTTATATTCTTTGATTTTATAAGGAGAAGACACAAACAATAATGAAATACATTGGGTACTCAATCCTGTAGGACTGATGAACCAAAAAAAAATACCATTACTTTCTAAGATTTATGTTATAGCTGAAAATACTTATGCATGAAAACACACACACATACACACAAAAAAGCGCATACACAGATTTAATGAAACGTACTACTCGTTTAAGATTTAGCTTTGTTTGCAAGGTTTAGAGGACGTAGGTCCTTTATTTATTTTTTATATCAAGCAACTCTCCTAGGAGTTTCCCCGTGTTCTCATCTATCACACGCATAGCAGATCTTGCCCCAGGTAGCGTTATCAAGTACCGGAAAATCTCGGCGGGTGCATCACCAGCTACGTGAAGCGGTGTTCGGCCTCTTCCATCAGCATTGAAAAACGATTCATCGCCGCGTAAATTATGAAACATCTTTAATATATTCAGATGGCCTCCTGCACATGCCTTGTGAATGGGGAAAGCCTCTGGATCATATAAAGTTGTGGGATAATTCGTGAGGATGTAGCGAACTGTCTCCGTAAAACCTCTGAATGCAGCATAAGAAAGAGGAGTATAGTCTTCATGATTGTAAGTCGTGATTAGACCAGGTTCTCGATTGAGTATGTCTCGTAGCATTCCTGTGATTTGACATACAAACAATCACATAATTAAGTATATATATATGATGCCAGATTGTTAAAATTCTTTAATCTTTAACAGTAGATAATTATCCGTATATATTAATTGTTAAAATTTGAAAATTGCTTGAATTAATTAGCACTATAATAAGATGGAGTACACTTCTCTATTAATTCAAGATCGGCATTCAAATCAATCAGTTATACATGAAAAGCCAAAAGGGATCCTTATTAGAACTTATCAGAAAGATTAAGATCAAAAAAAAAAAAAGCCAATTGCTGTCAAGATACTACTTGTACATTTCTTAGATATAAAAGGTCCCATTTGATCTTAATAGTCAAACTTGCTAAGTTTTACAATGCATTATAAGTTGGAGCAAGATGTATGTTTACTTAGGCCCTGTTTGGCACTAGCATTTTAGCGGTTGGACAAGAACAAAACGCCACTTAAGAAAATTTTGAGTGTTTTGGTAAGGTAGTGGTTGTAGTAGCGGGTAGTAGTTGGAGTAGATTATGGGTATTAGTGGTTATAGAATGTTACTACAAGTAATGTCTGAGATTTATAGGTAGCGGTCTAGCGACTAAACACTACTCCCTCCGTTTCATTTTAATTGTTACACTTTGACATTTTACACTATTCGCAAGTTGCACTTTGACCCTCATTTGTAATTTATACATGAATAAAAACATAGTCATGTGGGATCTTGTTAGATTCGTCTTAGTATGTATTTTAGTAATATGTACTTTTTATAATTTTTACAAATACAAAACTAGAGATATATATCTTCAAAATTTTGCATTGGCATGCGTGAAAAGTGTAAGTGTAACCATTAAAAGGAAATGGATGGAGTATATAATAGCATAAGGTAGAATTGTTATCTAATGTTTTTAATTTCTTTTTCATTTTTCTGTTTATAAATTGCTTTGTTTTATGGCAATTCATTATTTTACCACTACAATAGCGAGGATGTGATTTAAATATTTATTTTAGAGAGAAGATATGACTAAAATCTCACAAAATTTTGTGCTCCAAATTCCACAAACAATTTAGTTAAAATAGGTAATGTAAATTTGTTGAGAGTTGAATATTATCTTAAAATTATACATTTCTTTGAGTAGTTAAAAAGTTGTATACTCTTTTTTTATGTGTAAGTGCTTTAAATGATAAATAGTATATAATTTAACTATTGAACTAACTAATGAAACTGTTGTAGTGTATTTCATATTTGATTAAATATTACTAATTGTATTTTACAATTTCAATAACTACTTTTGCCAAACATTTCTATATTAAAGCAAGGAGTGAGGAAATAACTAATATTACCTTCATTCACATGTGATTTAATGGCATCACGTAATTCTCTGGGTACTCCCTCGATAGGGACATTTCTTGAACGACCTGATGATGCATTCCTTTGATTAAAATTGCGTATCATATGTCCATCATGAGTCATCATGGGATAGACCATTATGTTGGTATATATGTCCCGTGGGATTAGGGTACTTCCCATGGGGGTGGTGTTCTTCAAGTGTGCTCGATCATTACCGTGGAAAAATATTGTGGAGAGAGGCAAACCCATCATCTTCATAATTTTTTCTTTTGTCTTCTCCATTTCTTTTTCATTGATCTTTGTGTTAGGAACGTTTGGGTCGCCCATTTCTCAAGATGGCAGGGAATGGATCGATCAGTTTAATTAGCTTGTTATTGTTGAGTTGATGTGCTTCAATGGGATTCTGCAGGTGTATATATATATAGAGCAAGGGATCATAACATATAGAGAGGTCGAAGAGAGCTAGAAATGTATAAGCAATTGCATTAGCAATGCATGAACATTATTAGACCTAATTTGTTGTATGTCCTATGTCAACTAAAGAGAGAAAAAAAGAAAAGTATGTCCCAAATTTCCAACCAACTTAATTTTATCACCTATTTTACTTTATTATGACTTAGTTTATTGACTTAAGGGCTGTGTATACCTCCCTATTCTTTTGTTGCTATATATAGATTCATTTTGATTATTATGTAATTTCAAAAATTATTCACAACATCACGAATATGAACTAGAGACACAAATGGTTAATGTTTGCCTAGAATATTTAAAGAAGCAACAAAAAACAACATAAATAACTAGAGAGTGTAAATAATTTTCATTATTCTACATAATATATATATATATATATATATATATATGAATATGAATATCTTAGAAAGTATGAAAATTTATTGAATTTAATTACTAAATCACATATTATTTGTTGTTAACTTTCACATTTCTATTGAGGAGTTAAAACTGACTTAACGTGAATTATTGGTGGAGTCATTGAAATAAGATGAGTTGTTTATCTAAGAGAAAAATACGAGAGCAAAATATACATCCTACAAAGAATAATGTGAACAGTAAATAGATATTGAGATAATACAATAATCTTTTTTTTATTAAGCTACTCCTTCTGTTCCCCAAAATCATCCTATTTGCATTTGACATGATCTCTGAACACAATTTTGACCAATTAAGTTTTTATGCAAATTTGACCACTAATATATCCTGATAATTTATTAGTAAAAAAGTATGAAAAGTAGATATAACTAAAATTTACATTGAAACAAATCTAACAAGGTCTTAAAATCTAAGGGCTTGTTTGGTTGCAATGGGAATTATTTTCCCATAAGAATTTACAATTTGTGGGAATTTAATTCCCTTATGAAATTCCTAGGGATTAGTCTAAGTTGTTTGGTAGTCATAATGGAAGTTGTAATTCATAGCAATTTATGTAGGAATTGTGAGTGACCAAGGGGATGGTAGGTAAATAAATTCCTACATTTTGTGGGAATTTCAAATTTCCTAGGAATTTTCATTGCTCCCATTTTCCCTACTTCCTGTCAACCAAACAACTAGCCAAATTCAAAAAAATATGGGAATTTCCATTGCCTACATAATTTACTGTATATGTTTCTTATACATAAATGACTAAGTACATATGGTGAAATTTTTTAGACTGACTACATGAAAAGTAAATGGGAGGAACTTTGTCCAATGGAGGGATATATAACCAATGAATTATATTTAAAAATCATCTATATTTTGGGCAATACTCAAATGCACAAAAATTATTGAAATTCACACTACGTAGGAAAAGTTATACTCTATTCATGCGTAGCATATATATATATTCTAAAACTCTAATTATTGTGTTTTGTAGATGTATGTCATACTTCTATAGTTCTATTGTTATCCTAAACCTTTGTTTTCAATGTTCAATTCGTTCAAGCAAGAGTTAGATATGGATGATACAATTATGTTATCGTTACAGACTTACGATATTATAATCCTATTCATGTTCATTATATATATATATATATATATATATATATATATATATATATATATATATATATATATATATATATATATATATATATATATATATATATATATATATATATATATATATATATATATATATAATTTTGACTGTTTGGGGGCAATTTCGTAATCTTTTGGGCCCAGGCATGACTTGTAACATATTTTGGGTTCTTGGGACCTTTGCATTGCCTCAAAATGCATCTAACTACTCCATTTATACTTTTATGGTGCAACTCGAATAGCCTCAAAATGGTTGTTAAAGCCGTCATATATCAGTTCCAAGCCATGGGAATCCTTCATAATAAACTCCCATGTCCCCAGGAGGCATCCTATGGCCTCCCATGCCCGAGCCATAGGAACATTCTAAAGCGTGTATTAGGATCATCAATTTCTGCTGTTTTGGGGCATTTTCTTAATTCTATGGGCCCGTCCACTTTTTTCTCTTCAAACATTCCTAGGGGCTCGCTCCGGGGTTACTTGTAATGTATCATGGGTGTTTGAGACCTATTGCATTGCCTCGGAATGCATCTAAATACCACACTTATACTTTTCGTGCAATTCCAGAAATCGTGGAAAGTCGTTATATTCCCTTCTAAGTCATGGGAGTTCTTAAATTAACCTCCTATGTCCTTGTATTATAACCTTCAATTTTTGTGCTTTTAAGGGCATTTTTGGACTTTCTTGGGCCCGGTTATATTTTTATCCCGAAATATTCCTTGGGGCTCCGCCATAAATTGTAACATATCTCGAGTGCAAGGACCCGTTGCATTGGCTTGGAATAGCTCTAAATATGTTGCTTATGTTTGTTGGGTGTAAGCCCGAAATGACAGTGAAAGTCGTTATATTCCCATTCTAAGCCATGGGAGTTCTTAAATTAACCTCCCATGTTCCCAAGAAGCATCCCATGGCTTCTGATGCCCAGGCCCCGAGAACGTCATAAAGCATGTATTAAATATAACCTTCAATTATGGCCGTTTTGGAGGCATTTTCAGACTTCTCTGGGCCCGGCCATATTTTTCTCCTGAAATCTTCCTAGGGGCACTAATATGACTTGTAACGTATCCCAGGTGGTTGGGACCCTTTGCGTTGCCTCAGAAAGCCTTTAATTACCCCATTTATACTTTTTTGATGCAACCCCGAAATGGCACCGCAATTGCCATTAAAGCCAATATATGCCCGTTTTAAGCTATAGGAGTTCTTAAATTTACCTCTCATGAATGTCCCCAGGAGACATCTCATGACCTTCGGTGCCCGAGACCGAGAACATCCAAAAGCGTGTAATATACCTTCAATTATGGCGATTTTGGGGGCATTTTCGGACTTCTTCGAGCCCGGTCATGTTCTTCTACGAAAACCTTTCTACAAGCGCGACTGACATGTAACGTATCCCCTGTGCTTGGGACTCTTTGCGGTTTCTGAGAAAGCCTCTAAAAATACCCCCATTTATACTTGTTTAGTGCAACCCTAGAATGGTCGTGAAAGCTATTATATGCTAGTTCTAAGTTATGGGAGTTCTTAAATTGATCTCCCATGTCACCCGGATGCATCTTCTACCTCCAGTGCCCAGGCCCCTGGAGCGTCCGAAATAATGTATTATATAACCTTTAATTTTGGCTGTTTTGGAGGCATTTTCGTACTCTTCTGGGCCTGGTCATATTTTTCTCCCGAAACCTTCATAGGGGCTCTAACATGACTAGTAACATACCCCAGGTTATGTGACCCTTTACTTTGCCTCAGAATGCCTCTAAATACTCCATTTATAATTTTCTAGTGCAATCCTTGAATGGCCAAGAAATGGTTGTCAAAGCCGTCATATATCCATTGCAAGCCACGAGAGTCCTTTGGAAAAAACTCTCATGTCCCCAGGAGGCATCCAACGGCCTCCGGTGCCCGAGCTATAAGAAAGTCCTATTGCCAACCTCAGAATGGCCTCGAAATGACCGTGAAAGCCGTCATATGTCCGTTCCAAGCTATGTCAGTTCTTTAATTGACTCCCATATCCTTAGGATGCATCCCATTAACAATAGTGACCAGGCCCAGGCACGTCTGGAAGCGTGAATTAGGATCTTCAATTTTCGTGGTTTTGGGTGCATTTTTAGACTTCTTCGAGTCCGCCTTGTTTTTTCTCTTGAAACCTTCCTAGGAGGGTCGACAACACTAGTAACGTATCTCGAGTGCTTGAGACCCTTTTTGTTGCATAAGAATAACGCCTCGAAATACCCCATTTATACTTTTCCAGTACAACCCCGAAATGGCCGTGAAAGCCGTTATATATACGTTTGAAGCCATGATAGTTCATAAATTGACCTCCCATGTCCCAGGAGGCATCTCATGGCCTCCAGTTCCCGTGCCCCAAGAATATCCGAAAACGTGTATTATAACCTTCAATTTTGGCGGTTTTGGAGGCATTTTTCGAATTCTCCAGGTCCGGTCATATTTTTTTCTTGAAACCTTCCTACGGGCGTAGACATGACTTAGAACGTATCCCAGGTGCTTGGGACCCTTTGTGTTGCCTCATAATGCCCCGAAACCCTAATTATACTTTTCAAGTGCAACCCCGAAAATACCCCGAAATGAAAGCTGTTATATGCCCGTGCTAAGCCATGAGAGTTATTAAATTGATGTCCCATGTCCCCAGGTGGCATCTTATGGCTTCCGTTGCCCGGGCTCCGGGAAAGTATGAAGGTGTGTATTATATAAAAGTGTGTATTATATAAACCCTTCAACTTTGGCGTTTTGGGAGCATTTTCAAACTCATCCGGGTCCCGTCATATTTTTCTCCTAAAACCTTCCTAGAGTCTCTGTCATGACTTGTAACATATTCTGGGTGTTTGGTACCCTTTGCATTGCCTTAGAATGCCTCTAAATACCCCATTTATACTTTTCACTTCAAACCCTGGAATGACCCTGAAATGGTCGTGCGTCATATGTCCATTCCAAGCCATGGGATTCCTATAATGGAATGACCTCCCATTTCCCGAAAAGGCATCCCACGGACTCTTATGCCCGCACCACATGAACTTTCTTAAGCATGTAGTACGACGTTCAAATTCGGCTATTCTGGGGCCTTTTCTGAATTCTACGGGCTCAATCATATATTTTTTTTTTCGGAAACCTTCCTATGTGCTCTGGAAGGACTTGTAACTTATCCAGGTGCATTGGACCCTTTATATTGCCTCAGAAAGCCTCTAAATACCCAATTTACAATTTTCCTGCGCGAATCCGGAATAACAATGAAATGGTTGTCAAAGTCGTTATATGACCGTTCTAAGCCATCCGAGTCCTTACACATGAGCTACCATGTCCCTTAGAGGCATTTTATGGCCTCCTGTGCCCGAGTCTTAGGAAAGTCCGAAAGCGTGTATTAAGACCTTCAATTTTGGCTGTTTTGGGGGCATATTCAGACTCCTCCCAGCCCGTTCATATTTTTCTCTCAAAAGCTTCCTAGGGGTTCCGACATGATTTATTTGTAACGTATACCGGGTGCTTGGAACCCTTTGCTTGCCTTGGAATAGCTATAAATACCCCATTTATATTTTTTTAAGGCAACACCAAAAGGGTTGCGAAAGCCCTCATATGTCCATTCCAAAACATGACAGGTTCCTATATTGACCTCCCATGTCCCTAGGAGGCATTCCATGGACTCCCGTGCCCAGCCCCTGAGAACGTCCGAAAGCGTGTAACTTTCAATTTTGGCGTTTTTGGGGTATTTTCTAACTCCACTGGGCCCACCATAATTTTCTCCCAAAACCTTACTAGGGGGTCCAACATGACTTATAACGTATCCCGGGTACGTGAGACCCCGAAATATCCCATTTATACTTTTCTAGTGCAACCCCGAAATGGTCGTGAAAGTCGTCATATGTCCGTTTTCAAGCCATGTCAGTTGTTAAATTGACCTCCCATGTCCCTAAGACGAATCACATGGCCTCCAGACCCCAAGCTCCGGACCGTCCCGAAGCGTGTATTATAACCTTGAATTTTGGCGCTGTTGGGGTATTTTCGGACTCCTCTGTGCCCGATCATATTATTCTCCTGAAAACCGCTAAGGGTTCCGACATTACTTGTAATGTATTCCGGGTGCTTGGGATCCTTTGCATTGCCTCAAAATGCATCAAAATACCTCATTTATACTTTTCTGGTGCAATATCATAATCTCGCCATAAATGGTCGTGGAAAGTGGTTATATGTCCAATCCATAACAGTTCTTAAATTGATCTTTCATGTCCCTAGGAGGCATCCCATGGCCTCTCGGTTCCCCGGGTCCCCGTGAACGTTCGAAACCATGTATTATAACCTTCAATTTTGGGTGTTTTGAGGGTATTTTCGGACTCCTCTAGGCCCGTCATATTTTGCTCCTGAAACCTTCCAAGGGGTTCCGGTATGACTTGTAATGTATCTTGGGTGCTTGGGACCCTTTGCATTGCCTCAAAATGCCTCTAAATACCCATTTGTACTTTTCTACTGCAACCCCGGAAATGCCTCGAAATGGTCGTGAAAGCCATCATATGTCCATTCGAAGCCATATCAGTTCTTAAATTTATTTTTGATGTCCCCAAGAGGCAACCCAATGGCCTCCGGTGCCTAGGTCCTGAGAATGTCCGAAAGCGTGTATTATAACCTTTAATTTTGGTTTTTTTTGGGGCATTTTCGAAATCCTCTTGGCCTAGTCATATTTTTTTTCCCCAAAATCTTACTTGGGGCGCCAACATAACTTGTAACGTATCCCGAGCGCCTAGGCACGTCTTTGTTGCCTCATATAGCCTCTAAATACCCCATTTACACTTTTTCGGTACAATGTTGGAATGGCCGTGAAAGTCGTCGTATGTCCGACATATCAATTCTTATATTGAGCTTTTATGTCCCCGGGAGGCAACCCAATAGCCTCTGGTGCCCAGTGCCCAATAATGTCTGAAAGCGTGTATTATTATAACCTTCAATTTTGGCTCTTTTGGGGGCCTCTTCGAAATCATGTGGTCCCGGTCATGTTTTTCTCCCGAAACCTTCCTAGTGGATCCGACATGACTTGAATGTATTTCGGGTGCCTAGGAATCTTTGCATTGCCATAGAATGCCTCTAAATACTCCATTTATAGCTTTAGAATGCAATCCCGGAATTGCCATAAACAACCGTGAAAGTAATATTTAATTGTGTATTTAAGGTCTGATTTAAGATCGTTCTATTGTGGCATGGGCCCCGACCTACATATCCAAGATAGTATTTAAGTTGATAGCCACTACGAGAGAATATTAAATGAGGTTTTAGGTTTATATAATGATAAATGAGATTTGTGATTGCAAAGTTTGATTAGTTTTTTTTTATTCAAATGAGGAACAAACCAAGGTATGTGATTAGTTACTAGCTCGGAAGAACGGGTTGTTACATAATGTTCCAATTAAAAAATATTGAATGGCGTATAACCAATTTAGTATACCCATTATAATAGAATTCTATTATTCTAAAGACACACACTCTATCTCCCTATTATTCAAATAGGGTTCGTTTTATTAAGAGCCTATTTTATCTTATTTTAACTTATTAGAACTTGATGAAAATTATTGAAATTGTGTGTGTGTGTGTGTGTGTGTATATATAATTATAAATTTTGGTATGCTTGTTTACATCATTCTATGCATTTGTTTATAAATTTGCATTTATCTATTCGCTTTGGAGAGAAGGTTGAGCCAAGCATATAAGGTATTATTATTTAATATAATTATAAACTTGATATCCTAGATACATGCATTGCTATTATCAGCATTTCATATTTGATAAATTTAGATTTTAAAAAAAAACTACTTTTGAGTATTAACTAGAAAAAAACTTCATCTCAGTATGAACAATAGAGTATTTCTATCAAGCATAATAGAGATATTAGCTAGAATAGTACCATCTATCAACTTTTATTTACATATCACAATTATCATCAATAAACCTAGATTCTAGCGGTCCGTTCTATTCAACTTATTTTGACTTATTTCAACTTATTTTATGTTATTAGAACTTATCTTATCTTGTAAGAACAATGTTTTCTGAAATGAGTTAAAATAAGTTGAATAGGATATAATCTTCAAATTTAATACTAATATACTATATTCAATTCCCTCTGTTTTTTTTTTTTGTATTACCTACCTTGTTACGAACACTTCTAATAATAAAAATAACTACCTAGTTATGTGAATGAATAAAAAGAAGGAAAAATTCGCAACCCCCCATTTCCTTCCAGATCAAAACTATGGAGAACAAAGATATTTTGTTATTCATCTTTTAGTTCCTCCTAACCTACAGGCCTACTACGACTATTACAGTATTACTCAAGATTAAATTCAGACTTCGAGATATTTCATTGTGGTCACATTCACAAATCGTAGAACTTTGTCAACTAAACAAAATCGAGAAATTGCTGTGAAAATCATCTCTGTTTGTGATGCAAATGTTTAAAGAAAATTATAAGCAGATGATGAGGTCGAAAATGTCCCTATGGATGCAGGGCAGCCAAGCTGCGATGAAGATGAAATGCACTGGATGTTTACTGAAATACTTGGTTAGTGTTTACCTATTCATTATCCCGTATTCTACACATCTTGAGAAAATTCATCATTGACTTGGGATTTTAAAACTTATTTCAGCCTAAGTCAAAGCTAGGTAGAAAGTTAGCAGTAGCATGACATCATTACAATGTAATGTTATTCCTTGAAAATTCCTCCCAAGAAACCCTGACATTCAATCATTTTCAGCCGCAGCTTTGCTTGTTAAAATTTGGAATTCATTGTGTGTATTCATTCATGAAACTCAGAAAACCTAATAACTAATTGCTAAAGGGGTCTTATTGGAGGTAAAATATGCTTGTATTGGAAATTAAATTCAGTTAGTTACTCTTTTTTATGGAATAATTGCATTGGATATTAGAGTTCAATACCACTAATGATATATCATATGGCTTTCGATATTTTTCAAAATTTATAAATGGATTTTTTTATTATAACCACTTTATACTTTTTATTATTCATTTTACCACCTTAATTTTACTAACTTCACCATCACTTACTTTTCTGTCTTATTTTCCATCCAATGTGGCCCCACCTATTAATTTCCCTCAATTCCACCCTATAACTCCATAATTCTTCCATTACTCCCTCTCAAACCTTGCCCATAATCTCAAATCTCTCTCAATTGTCAAAATTCTTCCAGCTAAATCTACAGTAAGGAGAGGGTAAATTTATATATCGACTATGTATTTCAATCTACAATGAAATTTCAAAAATTACCAGGACCTATCAAGGAGAGATAGATAGGAAGAAAAGGGGACGGGGGAAACATAATTTTGGACGGAAAATGTTAAGTGGGGAAACATAGTTTATATATATATCGACTATGTATTAAAGTTAAGGTGATTAGATACAAAAAAAGAAGTATAAGGTGGTTATTATTAAAGTGGGTAAAACATAAGGTGGTTATTATCAAAAAGTCCTTTATAAATTCACCTGTTCCGTTCATTTCCATGTCAACAAACAAAAGAGTTTTCACATTTCCATATTCTCCTAGATGGAACTACTACTATAGTAGTATTCAATATTCAGAGTTAGTTGATTGGTTCCTCCTTACCTACTATGCTAACACAACTACTTGCAAGTTGCAAGATCAAACTTAATATTTCCAGCATAGACAATTTCGGAGCCCTGTGCCAGGCATTAAACATGGAGCTTTGTAGGGCTATAAAACGGATTCATAATCCCATATTATTAATAACTAATTTAATTTTTTTTTAAATGGTTGAAAAATGATTAACTTTCTTAAATACTCTAAACGAAGTACTTTAATGTTATTTTGATCTTTAGCAAGGAGACACCGATTTAACAAAATAGTAAAGATATACCTAAGATAAAACTAAAATAACCTATGAAATATGAAAAATATATATATATAGATTACGGGCAAATATTTTGGATTAACAAATGTATTTTCCATCTAAACTCATAAAATCTAAAAAGTAAGAAAATAAAATATAGGTGGAGCCCTTTAAAATTGGGGGTCCTAAGCGGTCACTTACTTTGCTCATGTGTCTGATACCCCTCTAATTTCCAGATCAAGTATCGCTGCATTTACATTCACAATTACGAATAGTAGACCATGTCCACTTAAGAAGATCAGAAATTGCTGTGAAGATCATCTCTAACTGCCAAGCATGTCCACTTAAGAAGTTCAGAAATTGCTGTGAAGCTCATCTCTAACTGCCAAGCTGCGATGAATACTTGGCTCGTGTAAGTCCACCGCGATGAAGATACATCAAATGCGACATGAAATTTTAATATCTTAATACATCCTTATGTTTGAAATGCCAACCTAGAAATTTAGTAATAGCATGACACCGTCAAGGAAATGCTATTCCTCAGAAATTCCTCCCAAGAAATGCTTACCTACTAAACAATCAAGCTTCAGCTTCAGCCGCAGCTTCATTTTGGTACCAACCCACAACTTAGGGAAACGGACACAGTTGTCTTAACTATATTATATGAACTTGATTAGAAATTTACAGAAATTTGTGGTCAAATATAGTTATATAGTGTATTATTGCTTGAAATATTAGTATAAGATTCATTTGCCATATATGATATACTTATACAACATATAGAAATAAGGATTGTCACTAGATACTCTTCGAATGCATTCTTTTCACTTGAAAATTTTTTAACTGAAATTATTAGACCTGGTTGGACCATTTTACCTGGTTATACCTTATGTTGACACTTGATTGAACCATATCGGTAGACCTAATTATAGTTTTTTAAAGTAAAGAGAATGCACCTATATATATATATATATATATATATATATATATATATATATATGATCGTTCTAGCATGTGTGTGCATAGAGAAGCAATTTTTTTGTGAGGGTATGTACAAAGGGCACCACTTGGAATGATTAACCTAATATGTTAATTTGAAGTATATTGTGCTTAGCAGATCTAAAGTTTTATATTTAAAAGTTATATAACTATTAAAAATTTAAATTTGTCATGTCAATAATCACTTTATCGTGGTCAAAATTTTGTTATGAATGCGTAATCCGTATCTTACTTGGCTTGTTTTTTTTTCCTCCTATTTAGTGGATTAACTAGAATTTGCAGATTGAGAGAGCAATTCATCTACATATACTATAGAACCCTAAAGAGAGATTAGAGAGGTTAGAGAGTTTAGAGAGATCGAATTATCTCCTTGTATCATCATCTCATATTGAAAGTTCTGGTACAAATTTGTGTTTTTTCTCCTATTCAAGGTTTTCAAGTAAATTTTGTATGTTCTTTATTGTGTATTTTGATTTATTCATTTATGTTGATTCCAACAAGTCATAATTCGATTGCACTATTTGTTAGCCACAACATTTTCATTCCTAACAACATTATCTAAATATAAAATATGGAGTATGATTTAGCATTTGTGATTTGAAACATTCATAAATTATCAATAATGCACTCCACTTTTTCCCTTCTTACAAGCTAACAGCATGAGAGTGAAGGGAACATGAAAGACATAACGCAAAATTTTAATCCTAATGCAAGACGTTGGTGAATATAGAGGAATAAAAAAAACAAAAAGTGCACTTAAGAAGACCCCTCCCATAATTAACACCATAATACCTAACCAAGAAACTATAGTGTGCAGCACCACGTACAAAGCCGCCATGAATGCCACGGACATCATGGCGAGGGAAATCCCGAGCAACGGAAGCGCGAAGTCAAGTGATAGTAGGACGAGCCTGAGATCATCAAGGTGAGCCCATATGAGGGCGACCACAGCAAGAATGGCGCTATACATGGCAATGGTGTTGGTGATCACAAACACTTGAAAGGCACACTTGTGGGCTAAAGTGGCCATGCCTTCGTCGGGCTTATTGTTGTTATAGCCACCAGGGATGCTGGAGCCGGAAGCGTAGGTCACTGTGGCTACTAGGGTGGAAACTAATAAAAGTGTGTTGATTCTCTCCTTGTACTTAATTTTCCGTTTTGTTTTGGGATGGCTTTGCACTAGGCTTAGTGGTTGGTTTTGCACCATAAAGGTTGCTGACTTATCGTGATTGTTTACAGGCAAGGGTGCACTATTGGGGTTATGTGTGATTAATTCTGCGCCAATATAGTTTATGTTGATGTAGTGCAATTGAGGGGCTCTCGGGACACCCGCATATCTTAAAGACAACCAAGTCAAGCGCTGCATAATTGAAAATCAAAAGATAAATCAATACCGATATATAGCTCAAAAAAAAAGTAATTGTTGTGGTTGTTACTATTTCTAAGTGGTAGCTATTAGTTGTTAAGTATAACTACTTAGAATACTACTAGATGTCAAAAATGAAAATAGCTTTAAAATAAATATATAGTGTTTGTTAAAAAGTTAAAACTGGTCTTCGATTAGTATATATTATGGCCCTATTCTTTTGGACTTTTTTTCAGCAAAAATAAGTAAAAATAAGTTCAGTTCAGCAAAAATAAGTAAAAATAAGTTCAGTTTAGCAAAAATAAGTCTAGTCTTGTCTAATTTTGTAATTATTATTTTTGTTTTCAATATTACTATTAATATTGTTATTATTATTAATATTATAATTCTAATAATGATGAATTTGTTTTTTTATTTTTTTATTTTTTTATATTTTATATTTTTATTTTTATTTATTATTTAGTATTTATTATTATTATTTTTTATTATTTTTTATTTATTATTTATTATTATTATTTCTTACTTATTATTATTATTAAAAATTATTATTATTTATTATTATTATTCTTATTTTTTTTTATTATTTATTATTTAGTATTTATTTTTATTATTTATTATTTATTATTTATTATTTATTATTTATTATTATTATTCTTATTATTTTTTATTATTTTTTATTTAGTATTTATTATTATTATTATTATTTATTATTATTATTATTTATTATTATTTATTATTATTATTATTATTATTATTATTATTATTATTATTTATTATTTATTATTTATTATTTATTATTTATTATTTACTATTTACTATTTACTATTTATTATTAATTATTTATTATTTATTATTTGTTATTTATTATTTATTATTTGTTATTTATTATTTATTATTTATTATTTATTATTATTATCATTTATTATTTATTATTTATTATTTATTATTTATTATTTATTATTTATTATTTATTATGTATTATGTATTATTTTTTATTTTTTATTTTTTATTATTTTTTATTTTTTATCTCGTACTAAACGAAACTACTTTCACTTTCCATAACCAAAATGAAAGAAAGTCAACGCTCCGCTCCATACTTGTTCCAAGTAAGTGAATTGCATTATTCTTTATTTTTTATTATTATTTTTTATTATCATTATTTATTATTATTATTTATTTATTATTATTTATTTATTATTATTATTATTATTATTTATTTATTATTATTTATTTATTATTATTATTATTTATTATTATTATTTATTATTTATTATTTATTATTATTTTTTATTTTTTATTTTTTATTTATTTTTTATTATTTATTATTATTATTTATTTTTATTATTATTATTTATTTTTATTATTATTATTTTTTATTTATTTTTATTTTTTATTATTATAAAATAATAATAAGTATTGATAATATTATGTTAATACAGTTTAGTTCAGCAAAAATAAGTTCAGTTCAGCCAAAATAAGTTCAGTTCAGCAAAAATAAGTAAAAATAAATTCAGTTTAGCAAAAATAAATAAAAATAAGTTTAGTTCAGCAAAAATAAGTTCAGTTCAGCAAAAATAAAATAAGTTCAATTAAGTTCAGCCAAAATAAGTTCAAAAGAACAGGGCCTAAGAGATGAACTATAATCTACCTTCATAATGTGTTTTTTAACTTTTTGCGACACTTCCTCGATCACCAAAAACTACCATAAAAACTTTGTTTCATCATATGTCATTTTTCTCCCTTAATTAATAAAACTGTTAAAATCAATTATGTTAGAGTTCTTTTGCTATCAATTTTTAGAGATTATCTTAATAACACAAGTGCCACTTTTTTTTTCATGATATTGCAAATATCATACACGCCCTCCATCCCCCATAACATTACTCGAACAATTTATAACAAACACAAATTGCTTATATTACCATTGATACAAGTTGATCATATATATACATTTAAAATAGAATATTCTGTGAATATATTTTGTAAATAAATATGTTATCTTTGATTTCCTAATACAATTAGGAATATCATTAATTTATAATCTATATTTATTGATCAGTGGAAAGCACTCCAATCATAGATTTTCAGTGAATCTAGCAATTTAGTTAAAAACAAAATGTAAGCGTAAGTACCTCGTCAAATGAAGGAACATTGTCTCCATAATCCTCAGCAATGTCAAGAGCTGTACATCCATCTTTGTTCTGGACGGTTAACTTGACTCTGTCATCCCATGTTAAAACATAAACCACTTCAGGATGTTTCCCTTTGGCACCCAAAAGCAATGGAGTGTTGCCATCTTCATCTTTCATGTTGATCATCATCTCGAGTTCCAGCTGATGTAAGATATACTTAACAACCTCAGCTTTCCCACTTGCAGCTGCCACATGAAGGATGTTTTGGCCTTTTTTGTTCAGCAATAACCTTGAATTTTTAGGCAACTTTGTAAAGAACTCCTTGACTACTTTGATATTGCCTCCGCTGCATGCCGAATGGATAGGAAAGAAGCCATTTTCGTCGATTTTGAAGGCTTCGTTTATGAATTTATAGATGATATACTGAACCCCATCATGGAAGCCTATGTAAGCCGCATATGATAGTGGTCTTCTTCCCATTTCATCTGTCTTATATAAAAGTTCACTATATTCTTTCAATATTATTTCCAGGATATCTGCTCATTTCGTGTAAAATTGATGTAATTAGTTTCTGGAATAAACTTGTTAATTTAATTTTTATTATTTTTACACAAAATTGACCTGTCTAAAACTGGCGCAACTCTTAATCACAAGGTAACTATATATATATATATATATATATATATATATATATATATATATATATATATATATATATATATATATATATATATATATATATATATATATTCCCTAGTTAAGATTACATTTTACTAGGGATAACAAACATGAATTTGCTTTAAACTTCCGAGAAATAGACTACCTCCTTTTCTTTTTACAATTATTGATGTTATTCACATATACTTATACATGCGAGTTCGGATCCTCTAGAGTTTTAATAAGAGCTACATTCTTTCTTTCTTTTTCATGTAACCCCACGCGCTTCTTTGATTATTAATAACTTTAATTGCGCACAAGTAAAAATTATAAAAAGTTAATTTTTTTAAATTATATGTTGAGATGAATATAACAAGATCTCACTTGACTATTCTTTTCTTTATATAATAGAGATAAAATAGAGTTAAAGTTAGTTGATTGATCATGATAGATACGGTAAATGGACAAACTAATCAACAAAATTTAAATACTGACAAGAGAAGTAATTAATTGTAAGGTGCAAAAAATATCTTAAAAAATTTGTTTGTTTGTCTTGTCTATCAAGCTCCTAAAATTGTGTGACAAACCACTTGGTTTCAACTATTAAGTAACAGAGTAAGTACCCTAAAAAAAGTAATAGAGTAAGTATATAATTGATGATACTAATGTTAAAAGTTATGTATTGACTTACATGCAAAGCATACAATAGAACTAAAAGAAACAAAGAAAAAACAATTTGTATTTTGGAAGATAATTTATAAGAAGTAGGCATCATGTCAGTATTCAAATCAATTATACTTGTGCACACAATTTAATAATTGTTAGTAGTTTCCTTCAAAAAAAAATTGTTAGTAGGATACTATATATTTTTTATAAATAAAAAGTGTAACTACAAAAATTGGAAAAATCATAAAGAGAATTAATGAAGAGAGTCCACATCATATGAGTATGAAAATATACTTCTTTTTAAATCATTTCTTCACTTTGATGTGGTACCTCACATCTTTGACCTAATCAAACCCTCATATAGTTATATGATAGCTTCAAAATTAGTGGGGAAGAAACACACAACTGTTCCTTTTCGCGGTGTAGGATTAGTGCTTTGTATCTTTCACTTCTAGTAGTATACTAGTATTACATAGGATGTCAACTAATTTAGTTGGTTAAAGTGCTAGGGAGGTGGTGTTCGAGATGGGATCGAAATCTCGTCTACATCATTTATTCTTTGCGCTCTTTCTACACCAAAAAAAAAAAAGTATATTTCTAACGTTGTTAATTATTTATTTCGAACTTACTTTATTGAATACCAATTATCAATGACAATACTTTAATAAACTCACTCACATTCACATTCCAGTCACTAATCCGCAGAATCTCATACTCATATAACATAAGCTTAAAGTATTTTTTTTTGGACAATAGAAAAGGGAATATAGGAAGTTTACCGAAACACAAAGGAAGTAATTGGTAGTGAATGTTTAGGAAGATCAGGTAGCAAATAGCAATATGTTCTAATCGCTTACTAAATACATCTGCACTTGTAACTATACTTTGAAAAAGTAAAAAAAAATCTCCATAATTTACAAGGCAGAAACAGAAATGCAATTTTAGACCGGACCTCATACTATTGACAAATCTAAATTCTAATTAATGAGTACTGATAAAGTATTGAAAGTACCTTTCTTTTTGGCAATAATTGCAGCATGAACAACTGATTTCCCTTCCAACAATTGATTTTCAGCATCCGGATACGCTGCAACTACAACTTCAGAAAGCATTTCTTTAACAAGCTCCCAAAACTCTGCTTTAATCGCCAAATAAAGTGGAGAAATCCCCTGCTTATTCAACTGGTAAAATGTTTTAGGGCATTTCCTAAACAAACACTTAGCCATTTCCTCTTGCTGATTCTCTAAAGCAATATGAAGGGCAGTGTTTGGGCTCAATTGATCAGCAGCCCAATAAGGAGCCTAGAAGCCTCCTAGAGCATGGGCAGGTGGCAGCAATGGGTCCCACCGGTAAAGGTTGACCTAATCACCAGCATTGGAGAAGTTCCTAAAAGGATGAAATGACCATTGCCGGAAAAGGTAGCATGCCCATTGCTACCCAAAAGGCCCATCTGAATAATGTTTCCTGTCTGGGAAATCTCCAACACTATAAAAACCAACTGTCTCATCAATGAACAGGTATTGAATTCTCACCTAACAAACTAGAGCATCTCTCTCTAGCCTTCACTTCTCTCTCTACCTCAATCACATCTGACTTGAGCGTCGGAGGGGCGATCCCGGAAACACCCCCGGGGTAGTCTAACCTTGTTTTGCAGGACTCAGGCGTACGGATATCGAAGCTCAGGCGATCGCTCTTGGGGCCCACATCAAATCTCACAACATATTACAACCCTTAATTTCTTAGCGAGAAAGATTTGGCGCCGTACGTGGGGAAGGTACAAGAAGTTACTTCGCCACCACTCAGCCAAGATTCACCTTGTTGCTACTCGGAGAAAATCCCTCTCAGAGTCACTTAGCAATGGCCCCAGCCAAGAGCACACGTACCAGGCATCCCTCGGCACAGGGTCAGAGGTCCGAAAGAGACCCCTCCCCATCTCAACAAAGGAGGTCCGAGCGACCCAAAACACCGACCGTTCAAACCCTCGATCATGCGGAAGAAGAGCAGTCCATTGAAAATGGACCGCAACCATCGAACCCGGCTACGACGCCGACCCCCCATCCCATATCCACGGCGGACATTAACCCGATAGCCGCTCGGCTCCAAAGAAACCATGCAAGAAAGCTCGAGGGATATGTTGGCCAACCTACAACGGGGGCGTTTTCTTGAACCCCCAAAAGACCAGACCCTGGTCCCTTCCCTTCGGGCAGAGAATCAAGGCCAGCCTAGCCGGCAGCGGTCGGGCCCGAGGGAGCATAGTCAGCACGATCGGCAACGACCCAGACAGGGGGAGGAAGAGCGGCATGGGTCTAAGGGAAGATCCACCTTGCGGGGCGAGGAGACGCACGTGTCAAAATCGCCAAGGGGCAACGTCGGGAATAAAACCCACGACGCTCGGCATTTCCTGAACGAGAAGCGGCTCAGCAAGGGCCTAGATGCTCGGCACATTCTTAATAAGAAAGCGCTCGGCGGGAGGGCGCGCGACTCCGCCCAATCGAGGCCCATTCGGATCACGGCGGGGCGCTCAAGTTCATGGTCCCGTTCGGCCCGAGACATACTTGAGGCGCCCGGCCACGGAAAAATCAAAACACCTTCGATCGAACCTTTCGCGGGCCCGACCGACCCGGACGATCACATGGCCACATACAAAGCACAAATGAGCGTTCAAACCGGGTGCGAGGCCACTTGGTGCCGTTTCTTTCCCACGACTGAAAAAGGACCGGCTCGAATTGGTTCCAAGAGCTTCCTGCAGGGGATCATAACGGATTTCTCTCGTGCTCGAGGACCTATTCCTACACCCGGTTTATCGCCCAAAGAGACAAAAGAAAACAAGTCTCCACTTAATGGGAGTCGGGCGGGAGAAAAACGAAAGCCCGGCCGACTACATCAAAAGGTTCAATGAGGAGTCATTAAAGATCTCCGATCTACAAGATGCTGTGGCGTTCGCCGCCTTAATGTCTGGCCTTCAGCCTAGTCGGCTCAGATGGTCCTTGGCTGAGAACGAAGTAAAAACCTTCTCCGAAGCAATGACTCGGGCTCAAAGATTCATCCAAGCAACAGACATATGTCGTCACTCGAGCGACGGGGAGCAAGAAGAGGAAAGAAGAAGGAAATCACAAGGACCGAGTCAAAGCGAGAAAACGGGTGGTCGGTCGAGACGGGTTTAACGACCATGGCATCGACCCCAGATTCAACAAGAACGAAAGAGAAATCTACTTGGACATCAAGGACAAGTCCATGATGCCCCGCCCACCTCCCATCGGGGCGTCGGTCGCCGGCGAGACAAAAGCCAATGGTGCGAATTCCACAAAGAGTGCGGTCACACCACCAAGGACTGCGCAGGGAACTTAAGAAATCCTTGGACAACCTAGGCGACCGGGGGAAGGCGAACCGGTACCTCAAGCACTCTAGGGAGGAAAAGGGCAAACAAAAGGTTGGTCCATCCAACAGCGGAGACACAGAGGGCTTCATCGGGGTTATAGCGGGTGGCTTCGCGTCGGGTGGCCTTACCGGCCGCTCACGCAAGGCCCACCTCCAAAGTCTAAAGCACCAGGTACTCGATGTACATCATCCCCGACCCGACTGTCCCATCATGACATTCGGCGAGTCCAGTCGGCCCCTGCACACGCCCCACGATGACCCCTTGGTCATTGAACTCAAAGTGGCTAATGCCGAGTCAAGCGGGTGTTGGTGGATAGTGGATCTTCAGCGAGATATAATCACACCTGGAGTGCCTCGAGAAACCGAAGTACGCGAGAAGGATGTAACCCCGCTCAATCGCCCACTCATAGGCTTCGGGGAAATTCGGTACATCCAGTCGGATCCATCAAACCGCTTTGCTCGGATGGGAGAGAAAGGCGAAAGGAAGAAGCCTACCGATTGACTTCCTAGTGGTGGACATCCCTCTACCATACAACATCATAATGGGAAGACCAACTCGGATAAGATCAAAGCGAACAATTTCCATCTATCAGCTTCTTATGCAGTTCGAAACCGACGAGGGTAAAGTCGGAAAGATCTAAGGGGATCAGCAGGCAGCTAGAGAATGTTATGTGAACAGTCTGAGAAGCAAGGTCGACGTCCAAGAGGACTCGAAGAAAAGAAAGCGAGAAGATGGTCAGCCCTCAAGTGAGCTCGGGGTTTACCTTACTGAGAACCCCAAGCAATACGAACGCCCTCAGCCGGCTGAGGACGACGAAGAAGTCATCATTGACGAGAAACACGGTCGGACTCTGAGAGTAGGCAAGGCCATGGACCCTCAAACAAGGAAAGAGATCATTCAAGTTCTAACAGATACGAGAGACGTCTTTGCCTACGAAGCCAATGAAATGCCCGGCTCGACCCTAAAGTGATGTGCCACGAGCTAAACATCAAAGAGGGGTTGAAGCCTGGTCAAACAAAAGCCGAGGCATCAAGGCCCCGAGAGGAACACTGCGGCGGCCGCCGAAGTCAAGAAATTGCTCGAGGCGGGGTTCATTGAGGAATGCCGGTACTCGGAATGGGCCGGCCAACGTTGTCTCGGTCAAGAAGTCGAGTGGGGCATGGAGAATGTGCGTGGATTTTACAGACCTGAACAAGGCCTGCCCAAAAGACAACCACCCTCTGCCCAAAATCGACAGACTGGTAGACTCAACAGCAGGACATGCTCTCCTAAGCTTCATGGATGCAAACGCGGGGTATCACCAAATCCCGATGGCGGAGCATGATCGGGTTCACACCGCCTTCGTCACCAATCAAGGGGTGTATTGCTACAAGATGATGCCCTTCGGGCTCAAGAACGCGAGGGCTACGTATCGGCGAAACGCAAACAAAATATTCGGCGACCAACCGGGTCGGAATATAGAAGTATACGTTGACGACATGATCGTCAAAGCAAGATTCGGGCGATCACCCCTCGGATTTAAAAGAGACCCTCGGTACCTTGAGGAAGTTCCGTATGATGTTGAACCCCAAGAAATGCGTCTTCGGAGTGAAAGGAGGGAAGTGCCTCGGATTCCCGGTGGATGAGAGGGGAATCGAAGCTAATCCCGACAAAATCAAAGCGATAATGGAAATGAAGTCTCCGCGGAATGTAAGGGAAGTACAACGCCTAACCGGCTGTCTGGCCGCCCTCGGTCGCTTTCACGTCACGGTCGGCGAGATAAGAGCTTGTGTTTCTTCAAAGCTACGAAAAGAAAAGAATTCGCTTGGGATGACGGAGCCGAACAGGGCTTTCACCTCCCTCAAAACGCATCTATCAACACTCCCAAAATTGATATCCCCCCTTTGGGGAAACACATTCATTTATTTGGCTATTTCGAGTACGCGCCCCAGGGTGTTTTGATTACCGAAAGGGGAGAGAAACAACACCCCGTCTACTTCATAAGCCACGCCTTTCGAGGAGCAGAGGCCAAATACAGCGAAGTGGAAAAAATGGTTTTCGCCTTAGTAATGGCTAGTCGGAAGCTCAAACCTTACTTCCAGGCCCATCCCATTAAGGTCCTCACTAGTCAGCCGCTCAGGAAACTTTTCGAAAGCAGGAACCACTCTAGTCGGATGACCGATTGGGCGGATCAACTAGCTGATTTTGGGTTAGAGTATGAGCCCAGAAGGGCGATCAAAGCCCAGGCCTTGGCTGATTTCATAACATAGTGCACATCCAGGCCCCCAATCAGCAGGCAAGACAGCTGGGAGCTGCAGGTGGATGGCTCGTCTCCCAGGACGGGTTGTGGAGCCGGACTGGTCATCAAACCCCCGGTCGGAGAAAAGATGGAATATGCCATCAAATTTGAGTTCTTAGGCTCCAACAATGAAGCTGAATATGAAGCCCTGATCCTCGGATTGGAGTTATGCATCTTGGCCGGGGCAACAGTGATTAATGCTAAATCCGACTCGCAGTTGATAGTGGGTCAGGTATCGGGCGAATACGAGGCCAAAGAAGACAACATGAGAATGTATTTGGCCAAGGCCCAGGACATAATCAAAAAGCTATCTCAGTTCAATATCACCCACATACCGCGATCCGAAAATCAGCAAGCTGACGCTTTAGCCCGAATGGCCAGTTCGGCAGAAGGGTCAGCTCCTCGTACAATCATGTGGGAAGTCCTTCGACAGCCCAGCATTAATGCCAAGGAACAGCTTGTACTGAATCGGACGTCTGGATGGATGGAAGAGGTAGTCGGATATTTGAGGGATGGGAAGCTACCTGAGGATCACAAGGAGGCTGACCGGATCAAGCACCAGTCCGGATGGTTTCTATGGCATGAGAATCAACTCTACAAAAAGTCCTTCACCCACCCCTTGCTAAGATGTGTCACCCCCGAGGAAGGAAACTATATCCTCAGGGAAATCCACCAAGGGGCTTGCGGAAGCCATCAAGGGGGAAGAACCATAGCCGGAAAAGCTCTCCGAGCCGGATACTACTGGCCTACTCTAAGAGCAGACGCTCAGGAGCTGGTAAAGAGATGTCCGTCCTGCCAGATCCATTCGGATATTCCACGAGCACCGACCACCCCCTTGACAACAATTCAAGCAGTCCTGCCATTTGATAAGTGGGGCATGGACCTACTCGGACCATTTCCCCCAGCCTCAGGTCAAAGAAAGTTCCTGATAGTCGCCATTGACTACTTTACCAAATGGACTGAGGCCGAACCACTCTCCTCCATAACAGATAAACAAGTTCAAGCGTTCATTTGGAGGAACATCATCACCAGATTCGGAGTTCCCAGAGTTCTGATCTCCGACAACGGACGTCAATTCAACAGCGGCCCGACCCGGGATTATTGCGCTCGGTTCGGAATATGTACCAAATTCTCCGCAGTCTCAAGGCCGCAAACGAACGGGCAAGCTGAGTCGGCCAATAAAATAGTTCTCAAAGGAATCAAAAAATCTCTGGAGGCTGCCAAAGGAGCATGGGTCGACGACTTACCAGGAGTTCTCTGGTCGGCCAGAACTACTGCCAAGGAAGCCACAGGGCACTCACCATTCAGCCTTGTATACGGGAGTGAGGCGGTCCTACCAGTGGAGGTCGGCATCCCTTCTCCTCGAATGACTTTCTACGACTTCGAGAAGAACGAGGAAGAAAAACCGATCAACTTAGACTTGCTGCCAGAAACAAGGGGCAACGCGCTGCTGAAATCTATCCAGTACAAGCAAAGAGTTACTCGGATGTTTAATCGCCGAGTGAGGTCCCGACCAATCCAACTCCACGATTGGGTCGTTCGAAAGGTCGAGGCCACTGGGCTCTCATACCTGAAAGGAAAGCTAGGACCTAACTGGGATGGCCCATACAAAGTAACAGAAATTATTAAGCCAGGCACATTCCGACTAGAATCCGCCGAGGGCATCCCCTTGGCCCGACCTTGGAATGCAGACAACCTTAAGAAGTACTATGTGTAAAGTTTGTTACTTGCAATAGGGGCATATATTGTAATAGCTTACTTATAGCCGATCGACATTTTTGTAGTCGGTTTCAAATGTAATGAATTGGTACTGCCAGTCGGCATATTTTACACCTCGTCCAAACTATAAGGCTTGACCAGTCAAAATGGTTGGCGCCACATCTCCAAGTTATTGCTGGTCGGAGTTTTAAACAAGTCAGTCGGAATTGTGTTAAGACTTAACCAGTCAAAACAGTCCGAACTCTTCCGGAAATGATTGCTGGTCGGATCTTCGAACTAGCCAGTCGGAATTGTGTTAAGACTTAACCAGTCAAAACGGTTCAAACTCCTCCTGAGATGACTGCGGGTCAGAGTTTTGAACAAATCAGTCGGAATTAATTTATGAATTAATTTATGAATTATAGCTGGTCGGAATTGCGACCAAGCCAATCGATATAAATTAAGACCTAACCAAACCAGGTCATTGTTAGTCCGTCGGAAAGAGCAATGGTCAGTCAGGCAGTATTGCAATCAACAAACAAGAAAATAGAGGCCAAAAGAGTATTTTTCATTAAGCGGGTCGAACATTACAGACAGAAGTCATTACAAAACAACTAAGTTCAAGGAAAGCACATCCTAAGAGCTAGGGGGAGGGGGGAGATCAGTATTGCTTTCGGCGTTCGGCTCGGAGTTGTCACCAACTAACTCCCCGCCTCGACCAGTATTGTCGGTCGCCTCGGCATCATCCTCAGGATCATCAACATCGTCGCCCTCGAGGACGTTGACGTCGACCTGATCCTCTTCATCATCATCCTCATCTATGCCCCCTTCGGCCTTCAGTCGAGCCATGATAGCAGCGTTGTCGGCATCAATTGACTCCTGATAGCCCGACCAGACTTCGGCCCAAATCAGATCGGGGTGGGATATGGCCAGGACCTTTTTCAGTCGGTCGAGAGTCTCATCCTCACCCATTTTGTGAGCAGCACTCCCGACCTCGTTGGCATAGACCCCCGCAGCCTCGGATTTCTCCCACTCAGCGAACCACTGCTCCTCGGTCTTAACCTTGCCCTCCAGCTCAACCAACTTGGCCTCAAGTTCGTTCACCTTCAGCTCCGCCTCGGCTAGTTTGGCGAGGGCGTCATCATTAGCGATCGGTCTTGAGTCCGGGCGAGAGTGAGGTCGGCTCTCTCTTTTACCCACTCTTCCCGCTCCTTGGTGAAGCTTTCTCGATCCTTCGAATGGCGACCTCCGCATCCTCAAGCTTTGACTTAGCAATCCGCGGCCCTCCTTGGCCTGATAAACCTCGTCGAAATGTTTTTTGGCCTTCTCTTTGAGATCGGCCACCTCTTCGGCCAGGCTCACCCGGTTCTGGGCCACGTTGGCCATCCGAGCGGAAAACTGAAAATCAAAAAGCAAAGTTAGAAAATGTAAACAAGTTATAAAATTGACTCGGCCAACAGTAGATGTACTCACATCAAGCCAAGAGCGGAACAGCTCGTTGGTCTCATTCGGACCATGAGTCTTCTCTATGTACTCACGGTCAGCCGGAGTGTAAACATAATCAATGGCTTTGGTCCGGGCCGGTCCTTTTCGGCCCGACTCGGAGCGGGGAATGGGACGTTCGGGGCCACTACATCTTTCGGACGCCCCCGAGCCCTTCATAAGGGCGACATCGGAGTATACCGAGGACTCCGGGTCGGGTTAAAATCGAAGAGTGGAGAGAGCGCCCCCCGTCGAGCTGGCTGGTGAGAAGGCCCTCTCGGGCGATTACTTCAACGATTTGGCCCTCTTGGCCGCCATCTCCCCGTTCGGCCTTCTCGGCCCTCTCCCGCTCGGCTTTTGGCCACCGAGCAACTGCCCTTCTCCGTTTGGGCCACCTTATCGAAGACCGCTCCTTTCTATTTTTGGTCTTCGGCTTGACAGGGGTCCTACAACTGAGTAAAAACACGGTCGAGTAGAAAATAAAATGAAAAACCAAGAAATAATCGGTCGGGGCAAAATGGAAGCGGTAAAAACGGGGGCATTCCCACCTTAGGAGGAGCGGGGACCTTCATGGTCTTGGCGGTAATTTCGGCTTTCAATGAGCGGCCCTCATCGCTGCAATGTTTAGCTTATCGGCCATGGCGGGTCAACCTCTTCTATATACGCTCGGGCAGGTTCTGCAAAAACAGAGGGGAGTCCATCAATACAGAAAAGTTAAAGCAAAAATCATCATACCGACTACCCCAAACCACCTCCTCGGCAAATTACCCTTCGGGAAGGTCGAGCTCAGACCCATAGCCGAGAGGAAGTGCTCGTCCCGGAAGAGCTTGCAGTCGGGTAGCCACTGGCCAGGTACGAATACCTCGCCACCGTCGACAATCCTCGACTCGGTCTGCATATAGCAGGCGACCGCTCCCTCCTCATCATCCAACTCCCCGACTCGGTAGTTGAAAGCGAGGATGGGCTCCTCCGAAGGCGGGACTAGAGGAATCCCCCAATCTCCACCAAAATAAACGAAGGCGAATTCCCGACGGAATCCCTTCTGAGAAGTTGGAAGATTAAGGACCGTTCGGTAACCCGGTCGGATTTGAAAGCTCCACCAACCAGGCCCATTTGTAGCGACCATAACATCGACCCAACTTGTAGAGGTGCCTCCATAGCTTAAGGGTCGGTCGGACACTCATCAAGTTGCAAAGCACCTGAAAGGCATTGATTCCGCCCCAAGAGTTTGGAGAAACTTGGCAAATGGCCAAATTATACGCGTTTAGTAACTCTTTGACGAAGTTGGTCGGCGGAAACCGAAGCCCCATCTCCATCGACTTGTAATACACGGCGACGCACCCAGGCGGTGGAGACAAAACTGTATGGTGCGCCTCTGGTCGGACAAGATAGTATGGGTCTTTGATTTGAAATCTTGTCGCTGTCCCCCTGAGGTCCTCGGTCAAGGATTTTATCACGCCGGGCTCGGGAAAGAAAGTCCCCTGCCCCCCTTTGGATCAAGGTCGGGATACTCCGGTTCCCGGCCCGGGTTGACGCTTCTCCTGCTCCCCTCGGCATTTCAACCCTCACTACATCAGAAGACAAATACTTGTCTAAGTAACTCCGCGAAGGAGGATAGGCCAATGACACCTCCCAAGGGTAGGGAATGACACCCTCGGCTTCCTCCTCCACCGAAGAAGACGGACTCGGGAGAGCAACCGCGCGTCGGGCACGGCCCCGAGGGTCGGGCGGCTTATTACGTCGACACTAGAGTTATTCCCATCCCTCTCACCTCCTCGGACATTTTATAAGGAGGTGAGACTGGAGGTGTCGACGACTCGGACGAATCTCCCATTATTTATAAACAAGGGAGTCGGCCGAGATTATTCGAAAGAAAAAGAAAGAAAGAGAGCTTAAAAGAACAAAAGCGTACCTGGTCGGACGAAGAGGCTGGAAGAGGAGCTTGGGCAAACTGAGAGGATTTGGAAATTTTCAAGAGAGAGAGAATGAGGGAATGAGCAAATGATCCTCAAATTCTCTCTCCTCACATACATATATAGGGGTACCTCGGGGGAGGCGCAACGCAAACCCCCCCGCGTCGCTCTAATGGGCTTCTGATAAGGGCCCAACTGGACCTACTCAGTCCATTCAGTGAAAAGTCCAATAAACTGAAGCAAAAATATTTCAGACCCAAGGAAGTCGAAACGTCAAAGTTCCTCCAGCTCAGCCTAAAACAAGGGTCCCAACATCCCAAGTATCAAGAGTAGCCAAGTGGCATTTCAGGTTGAAACATACCCGGTCGGGCAGACTAGGCACAACTCCTTCATCCAAAATATGGAACCCTCTCGGACCAACTTGGGGCTCATTAGCTCCCCATCCGAGTGGTACTATATCCTACTCGGCCACGCAGGAGCTCCCCTCCTTTGCCGAGTCGCTTCTATACTTGGTCAAATATGGTCAAGTATCAGCTGGCACCCATTCGGACCAACTAGGGGCTCATTAGCCCCTCATCCGAATGGCTCAACACCCCATTCGGCCAACAGGAGCTCTCCTCCTTGCTGAGTCGCTTCTATACTTGGTCAAATATGGTCAAGTATCGGTCGACACCCATTCGGACCAACTTGGGGCTCATTAGCCCCTCATCCGAATGGCTCAACACCCCATTCGGCCAACAGGAGCTCTCCTCCTTTGCCGAGTCGCTTCTATACTTGGTCAAATATGGTCAAGTATCAGCTGGCACCCATTCGGACCAACTTGGGGCTCATTAGCCCCTCATCCGAATGGCTCAACACCTCATTCGGCCAACAGGAGCTCTCCTCCTTTGCCGAATCGCTTCTATACTTGGTCAAATATGGTCGAGTATCAGCTAGCACCCATTCGGACCAGCTTGGGGCTCATTAGCCCCTCATCCGAATGGCTCAACACCCCATTCGGCCAGCAGGAGCTCTCCTCATTTGCCGAATCGCTTCTATACTTGGTCAAATATGGTCAAGTATCGGCCAAGCACCCATTCGGACCAGCTGGGGGCTCATTAGCCCCTCATCCGAATGGCTCAACACCCCATTCGGTCAACAGGAGCTCTCCTCATTTGCCGAATCGCTTCCATACTTGGTCAAATATGGACAAGTATCAGCTAGCACCCATTCGGACCAGCTTGGGGCTCATTAGCCCCTCATCCGAATGGCTCAACACCCCATTCGGCCAACAGGAGCTCTCCTCATTTGCCGAATCGCTTCTATACTTGGTCAAATATGGCCAAGTATCAGCTAGCACCCATTCGGACCAGCTTGGGGCTCATTAGCCTCTCATCCGAATGGCTCAACACCCCATTCGGCCAACAGGAGCTCTCCTCCTTCGCCGAATCGCTTCTATACTTGGTCAAATATGGTCAAGTATCAGCTAGCACCCATTCGGACCAGCTTGGGGCTCATTAGCCCCTCATCCGAATGGCTCAGCACCCAAATAAGAAGGAACCGGGTCGGCAATCTTCCTTCAAAAGGGGGTGACTCTGTCGGACCTGCCCCTATCCAAATAAGAAGGAACCAAGTCGGCATCCTTCCTTCAGCGGACGGTGACCCGGTCGGCCACCCATCAACTAGCAGAGGATGACCAGGTCGGCACTCTCCCTTCATCGTGGAAGTGGCCCGGTCGGCCATTCTACATGTAGCATGTGGAGACCGAGTCGGCACTTTCCCTACACCGAGGAGTGACCCGGTCGGCCACCCATCAACTAGCGAGAGGATGGCCAGGTCCGCACTCTCCCTTCATCGGGAAGTGGCCGGTCGGCTATTCTTCATGTAGCATGTGGAGACCGAGTCGGCACTCTCCCTACACCAGGGAGTGACCCGGTCGGCCACTCCTCATCTAGCAGAGGATGACCGGGTCGGCACTCTCCCCTCACCAGGGAGTGACCCGGTCGGCCACTCTTCATGTAGCATGTGGAGACCTGGGTCGGCACTTCTCCCTTCGCCGGGGAGTGATCCGGTCGGCCACTCTCCATATAGCATGAGGAGACCGGGTCGGCATTACCCCTTCACCAGGGGAGTGACCGGTCGGCCACTCCTCACCTAGCAAAGGACGGCCAGGTCGGCACTCTTCCTTCACCGTGGAGTGATCCGGGTCTGGCTACTCTCCATATAGCATGAGGAGGCCCGGGTCGGCATTATCCCTTCACCGGGGAGTGACCCGGTCGGCCACTCCTCATCCCAACGAGGGGATGATCGGGTCGGCACTCTTCCTTCACCGGGGAGTGACCCGGTCGGCCACTCTTCATGCAAGATGTGGAGACCAGGGTCGGCACTCTCCCTTTACTTGGGAGTGATCCGGTCGGCCCACTCCATATAGCATGAGGAGACCGGGTCGGCATTGTCCCTTCACCGGGGAGTGACCCGGTCGGCCTCTTCCCCTTCACCAAGAGGAGACGGGTCGGCACTTGTCGGTCAAGCGGAAGGGAACCCTAGTCGGCATCCCCCCCTTTTCTTCGATCGAAACAAGACGGCCGTGTATTCCGCCACAGACAGGCATCCCACTAGTCGGGCTCCCGTGATCCCCCATCTATGGCGTGGGGCTAATTGTTTGGGCTCAATTGATCGCGGCCCAATAAGGAGCCTAGAAGCCTCCTAGAGCATGGGCGGGTGGCGAAAATGGGTCCCACCGGTAAAGGTTGACCTAATCACCAAGCATTGGAGAAGTCCCTAAAAAGGATGAAATGACCATTGCCGGAAAAGGTAGCATGCCCATTGCTACCCAAAAGGCCCATCCCGAATAATGTTTCTGTGCAGGGAAATCTCCAACACTATAAAAACCAAGCTGTCTCATCAATGAACAGGTATTGAATTCTCACCTAACAAACTAGAGCATCTCTCTCTAGCCTTCACTTCTCTCTCACCTCAATCACATCGACTTGAGCGTCGGAGGGCGATCCGCTAAACACCCCGGGGTAGTCTAACCTTGTTTTGCGGGACTCAGGCGTACGGATATCGAAGCTCAGGCGATCGCTCTTGGGGCCCACATCAAATCTCACAACATATTACAACCCTTAATTTCTTAGCAGAAACAGGCAGTGTTCTTATAATCATCATGATTTCCCCTCTCCAACATCGAAATCTCACCGCGACGATCAGCACCAAGAACTAATTCCTTAACAGCGTGTAGGCGACAAGACTTTGCGGCAACATGGATAGGAAGATCACCATTCGAGTTTTGAACTTGAAGAAGTTACGGATTTTGTTGAATGATGAAATGAATGAAGTTTGATAGTCCGAGCACTTGTCGCCAAATGAAGAATGGTGCTTGTTATCGGACTCCCGGACAAGATCGAGAGAAGTCGCCACCCTCGCTAACTTCACACCACAAGCCATTGATGTCGTTGTTCATAAGCATTGCATAGTGGGCTGCGTTGATGGTGGTCTTGGGTGGTGAAGGTAGTGTGCTTGTGGTTATAAGAGCGCTTACGCTTTTGCTTGGATCACCTTGTAGTTGGTGGTGATTACTTGGGAAGTTGTTGGTGTTGTAGTTGTATAGCCATGAATCATGAATGAAATGAACTTCAATAAAGAACGAGCACTTACCGATTACCACTTAATATACTTACTAGTTAGTACTTTTTAGTTTTTAGTCACTTAATTTGTGAAAATGATAGCCTATAGGGGTTATATATTAGTTTTTTTGTGGTGATGAATGCTTTTGGTTGGTTTTTATTAGATATTAATCAAGAAAATTCTCCATATTAGTAGAAAGATCATGTAACTATAATATCTAGAGTAATCTAGGAAAATATCCATGAAAATATCTATATTAGAAAATTCTAGATATCTTTCTAGAATGATGTATAATAATATCTAGCCTAGGGAAAATTCTAGAAAAGTCCTAAGAGAAATCTAGATGTAAAAAATACTAGAAAAATCTAGAGGATGCACAAGTTTCTTACCACACCTATAAATAGGTGATGGTGTAAGCCTTGATGAAGGATGAAGAAAACATTAAAAAGTTAATGAAAAAGCCTACCATTTCCCACAAACAATCTCTCCCTTTACCATCAAACAACAACACTCTTTGATCAAAAACATCTCTTAAGCATAAAAGTTCACTACTACTTCTGCTCAAGTTTCCAACATTTGGTATCCGAGCCAGGTTAATCCTAAAGCCTCCATTACAATATCATACTCCCATAAATATAATACACCAAACACAAAATAAACCAACTCCCTTAAATAAAAACCAAACACCACATAAATTAAAATGACTTCCCCAAACACTTCAACCTCAAACACATTTAACTATCCCCAAGTAAATTGGGTACCTACATTTAAGGGAGAAAAATATCAACAATGGTCTATTCAAATGAAATCCATATTTATCTCACAAGATTTGTGGGAGTTAGTACAAAATGGTTATGAACAACCAAATGATTTAATCCAAGAAGCTACTTGGGATGAAACAAGACGAAAACAATATAAACAAAATCGGATAAGGGATAATTATGCCCTATCCTTAATATATCGGGGAGTAGATGAAACAATCCTCCCTACTATTATGGCTGCTACAACGGCGAAGGAGGCTTGGAGTATCCTGGAGACAAAATATAGGGGCTCCGAGAAGGTAATACTCTTTAAACTGCAATCTTTATGGAGAGATTTTGATAATTTATTAATGGCGGAAAATGAAACAATTCAAGAGTTTTTTAGTCGAGTAACAAATATTATAAATCAAATCCGAACTAATGGAGATAAAATAGAAGATGTCCAAGTTGTTCGGAAAATATTAAGGAGTCTCCCCAAAAATTATGATCATATAGTGGCTGCTATAGAGGAGTCTAATAAAGATTTATCTAAATTAAGTTTAACTGAATTAATGGGCTCCCTTCTAGCACATGAAGATAGAATGCGTAGATTTACAGAGCAGCCACTAGAACAAGCTTTTCAAGCAAAATTAAAATTCTCTAATAATGGAGAAAATAAAAGTAAAAATGGCTACGGTAAAGGAGGTACTTCATATAACCGTAGCAGGGGGAGAGGAAGTTATAAAAATCAAGGAACTCGAGAAAATAACCAATCTGGCTCCTATTGCAATTTATGTAAGAAAAATGGCCATAATACACAAGATTGCCGGTATAAGTGTAAAAGATGCAAGAAACACACTCATTTTGAAAAAGATTGTTGGTTCCGGCAAAAGGAAGAGGCCAATTTTACGGAAAATAAGGAGCCTAGAGATCAATTATTTTATACGTGTTTGAATGCTCACCAAGAGTCAAATGATATATGGTATATCGATAGTGGTTGTTCTAATCACATGACTGGCAATAAAAATTCATTTGTCAGTCTGGATGAAAACATAAAAACACAAATAACTCTTGGTGATGGAAGCAACCAAGAGGTTGCTGGTAAGGGGACAATAGTCGTTAAAACAAAAAACGGCTCGTCTAAATTTATTTCTGATGTTTTCTATGTCCACGGGCTTGCACAAAATTTGTTAAGTGTAGGCCAACTGATCCAAAGAGGCTACATGGTGAAATTTGATGCTAATAAATGCCTCATATTTGATAAGAGAAAAGGGCAATTAATTACTACTACTCAAATGGCTCCTAATAAAATATTTCCATTAAAAATGCAATTGGAGAATAATGTTGCCCTAAGTTCTATGGTGGATGAGTCCACATTGTGGCATTTGAGATTCGGGCACCTAAATTTTAACGGTTTAAAACTCGTTAAAACAAAAGGAAATGGTAATTGGGCTTCCACCTATAACAAATGAAAGAAAAATATGTGAGGGCGTATATATGGCAAAATGCATAGATTGCCATTCCCCACTTCATCTTGGAGGGCTAGAGCTCCATTAGAGCTCGTTCACGCAGATATATGGGGCCCTACCAGAAATCCGTCTCTTGACGGAAAAAGATATTTTCTATTATTTGTCGATGATTTCACTCGTATGATGTGGGTTTATATTTTGGAGCAAAAATCAGAAGCGTTTTCCCACTTCATGCAATTTAAAGCCCTCACAGAAAAACAAAGTGGGCATTCTATAAAAATTCTGAGAACAGATCGTGGGGGAGAATTTACAAGTAAAGAATTTAACAGCTTCTGTAAGGAGCATGGGATTAAAAGAGAATTAACAGTAAGACGCACACCTCAACAAAATGGTGTTGCGGAAAGGAAAAAATAGAACAATTGCTTAAATGGCCCGCGAAGTATGATGCAAGCTAAGAATTTACCAAAATATTTTTGGGCCGAAGCTGTCTGTACAGCAGTGTATATTCTCAATAAGTCTCCCACGAAAGCAAAGTGAAGGGTATGACACCCTATGAAGCTTGGCATAAGAGAAAGCCAAGAGTGGAGCACCTCAAAGTATTTGGGTGCATAGCATATGCCCACATCCCGAAAGAAAATCGGGAAAAGCTCGATGGAAAAGGAGAAAAATGTATCTTTATAGGATACAGTGACGAATCGAAAGGATATCATCTCTATCAGCCCGAATCCAAGAAGTTAATCATATCAAGAGATGTCATCTTCGACGAAGGAGCACAATGGACGTGGACGGAGAATGAATCTCAGGCACGTGAAGGATATTTTCTTCCACCAAGTCCAAGAGAAGATGAAGGCCCAAATCATCCGGCAAGAACGCAGATCATCCTCAAGTCCATCATCACCAAGATCTCCAACAACATCCTCGAGATCGGTGAGTCCAACATCGGATCAAGCTCTCAAAGCTCGACTCCAGTAGTGCGACGTTCACAAAGAGATCGGCGACCACCAGGCTACTTGGAGGATTTCCAATGCAATCAAGCTATCAAGGCTCTCTTCACAAGCGAACCACAAAGTTTTCAAGAAGCTGCTCGAGAAGATAAATGGATCGAGGCCATGAATGAAGAAATCAAGATGATCGAGAAAAACAACACATGGGAGCTTGTTGAGAAACCTGAAGACAAAGAAGTCATCGGTCTCAAATGGGTCTACAAGGTTAAGTATAACGAAGATGGCTCCATCCAGAAATACAAGGCTCGTCTCGTCGCAAAAGGTTATTCCCAACAACCAGGCATTGACTTTAACGAGACATATGCTCCCGTTGTCCGCATGGAAACTATCGTGTCGGTCCTTGCTCTTCTTTGCTCAACTTAAATTACCGGTCTTTCAATTAGATGTCAAGTCGGCATTTCTAAATGGGGAGCTTGAAGAAGAAGTATATGTTGAGCAACCGCAAGGATATCTCATCGAAGGCAAAGAAGACAAAGTATACCGCCTTCGTAAAGCTCTTTATGGGCTTAAGCAAGCTCCCAGGGCCTGGAATAGCAAAATAGATGGCTACCTACTTCAAAATGGGTTTGCAAAAAGCCCAAGTGAGCCATCACTCTACATCAAGGTCCAAGGGAAAGAATTTATCATCTTATGCCTCTATGTAGATGATCTAATCTATACGGGAACAAATTCAAGGATGATCGAAAACTTCAAAAAGACAATGATGAAGGAGTATGAAATGACCGACCTTGGAGCCATGAAGTACTTCCTTGGCATGCAAGTCAAGCAAAGCCCAGGAAAAATATTTCTCTCACAAGAGAAATATGCAGACGACCTACTTAAAAAATTCAACATGAGTGAATGCAAGCCATTGGCTACACCAATGGCACTTAATGAAAGGCTATCTAAGAACGATGGCAAAGAGAAGGTCGATGCATCAATATATCGAAGTTTGGTCGGCTCTCTCATCTATCTTACACATACAAGGCCCGACATAGTACATACTGTCAGCATCGTATCCCGGGTTCATGAGTGAGCCAAGTAAAACTCACTTGGCAGCAGCAAAAAGGATTCTCAGGTACGTCAAGGGAACAAAAAGTTATGGTATTCTGTATGAGACAGAGGAGAATCACAAGCTTACAGGATACACAGACAGCGATTGGGCCGGAAGCATTGACGATCGGAAGAGTACAAGTGGCTACGTCTTCCAGCTGGGAACCAAGGCCATATCTTGGTCATCAAAGAAACAAGCAACAATAGCTCTGTCATCAGCAGAAGCAGAGTACATAGCAGCAACAAGTGCAGCATGTGAAGCAGTATGGCTTAGAAGAATTCTCGATGATCTACAACAGACATCAAAAGAACCAACAACTATCTACTGTGACAACATGTCTGCAATAGCCATGACAAAGAATCCAGTCTTCCACAGTCGTACGAAGCACATCGAGATACGGCATCATTTCATTCGAGAGTTGGTCGACAAACAAGAGATCGAGCTACAATTCTGCAAGACAGGGGAGCAGCTCGCAGATATATTCACAAAAGCAATTCCAACAGAGAAGTTCATCCAATTCAGAAGACAACTCAGAGTACAAGAATTTTCTGATTAAAGGGGAGTATTAGATATTAATCAAGAAAATTCTCCATATTAGTAGAAAGATCATGTAACTATAATATCTAGAGTAATCTAGGAAAATATCCATGAAAATATCTATATTAGAAAATTCTAGATATCTTTCTAGAATGATGTATAATAATATCTAGCCTAGGGAAAATTCTAGAAAAGTCCTAAGAGAAATCTAGATGTAAAAAATACTAGAAAAATCTAGAGGATGCACAAGTTTCTTACCACACCTATAAATAGGTGATGGTGTAAGCCTTGATGAAGGATGAAGAAAACATTAAAAAGTTAATGAAAAAGCCTACCATTTCCCACAAACAATCTCTCCCTTTACCATCAAACAACAACACTCTTTGATCAAAAACATCTCTTAAGCATAAAAGTTCACTACTACTTCCGCTCAAGTTTCCAACAGTTTTGAGAACTACGAGGGACAAAAAATTTGAGCTGGAAAGAGAAAGGCATGCTATTTTCCTACTATTGACAGTGGAAATAATACTTTTATAAAGATAATCCGAATAATTGAGGGGAAAGACAGATGATGGAACAATATGGCTTTTATTGTTTTTGTCTCAACTGGGTTCTTTATTTTTTAGGTGTGTGTCTGTGTGGTGGTGGTTGTTGTGGGTGGGGGGGGGAGAACTAAGTTCTAACCAATTCTATACAAGATAATTCCTGATGCATCATTGCTAATTTACACAAACCAATCCAGTCTTACAAAATATTGATAGACTTCATATAGACCTGGAAAAATGATCACATGAATAAGTTTAGAGTTAATCAAACAAAATTTTAGGGTTTGAATTGTGTTTTTCTAGCAGTGTGCCATGAGATCGTTAAGGCTTCATGCACCCTTTTTTCATTAGGTGGAATCAATGTTTTGAGTGATGTGTATTTCTTAAATTATTAGGCAATGTGTAATACTCCGTAATTTTCACTCTTTATTTTTGGCATTGTTTACATTAAAAATGATATTTGCCGTTAAAATAAAATAATTTATTACTAAAAACTATTTTTGTAAGTGTATAATTATTTAATTATTGTATTATGTTGTTGTGTTGATTAATTTAAAGTGTATATATTTATTTAGGAATTTATTTGTTATTATTATTAATGTGCGTATTTGTTGTATAATATAGTTAGTAATTTTTATTCTATAAAATTAGGTAGCGTGTGATTTTATTTTAAGCATTAATTATATTCTGGACCGACCAACGTAACGAATTTTGCAACCCCATTTCCTTCTTATGCTGTCCGAAATTTAGAGGAGTATTAAGCATAGTATTAGCATCTTCTAACCCTCTTTGTAACCACTAAGAGATGAGGAGTCAAACCTTCATAAACCCCCCATCAATTGCCACCATTAACCCTCCATTAACCCACCTTAATGCACCCTTAAACTCTTTGCTTAATGAGGTGAATAATCTCATTACTTTCTGCACTTTAACCCCCCTCCAAAAGCTGGAAACAATCAGGAAAAACGCATCACAACTCTTCTTCTTCTCCCTTCTCGCATTTTCGGCCATTTCTGCACACCTAACTTGTTTGCATCATATCTCCTTTCATCTCTTATCGGAATTGGACGTGTGAGTAGTCAAAATTCATCTACTCGGAAAAGTGTTGCTCCTGGTATAATTTGTTTTTGAAGAAAGTGAAAGACGCATCTGCAGTTTCCATTTCAAACAGACGGCTCATCCGGTTTTCTTGGAGTTTTCGGGAGCAATGTTATTCTCTTCTTTCTTTGCCATTCTAATATTATTTTCCACCTAAAATCAAGGTAACTAGCATCTCTTCTAGCACGTTAGGATTAGAGTAATGATTTTGGTATTGTTAGGATTTATGTTAGTAGGCTAGAAATCATGTTATTAGGCTTAGGAATATGTTAGGGTGCTATTAGAATTGTTCTTGTTATTTTTATTCATGTTAGTATCATGTTAGGGTTTTATAAATGTTATTTTTCATGCCTAATGTTATGCTTGGGTTGTTATATGTATTATTATCATGAAAGTATTAGGAATTTGTGAAAAATTAGTAGCATGATGTTAGGGTTATGTTTAAGCATGTTTATTGAATGTTGTTTAAGGTTGGGTGTGGTTTTGGATGAATTCTTGTGGTTTTAGTAATCTGAAAATTTATTTATTTTGGGCTATGATTCATGTATTTGTGATTAATCATGTTAGAATAGTTATTTTATGTTGAATTATCATGTTTGGGGGCTATGTAATTTATGTTTTATGTTAATCCTCATGTTAAACTAGTTAATTTCTATGGTATGATCATATATTGGCTTTGGTATGTTTCATTTTGATGTATGAGTATATGTGGTGAAAATTTGGGTGAAATAGCATACCTATTGTTGTGCACGAGGAAAAGAAATAGAAGGCCTTTCGCGGCCCGCGAGCTATTTCACGACCCGCGACCAGTTTGGACAGTGTATGTTCAAAGTGTCATATCTCGATCGTTTTACCTCGGAATTGAGCTTATGACCACTTGTTGGAAATCTATTGAGATAAGCTTTAACATGCATTTGGAATTTTATAAAAATACTGTGTAGTCTGAAAGTTATGTCTATTTGAAGTTGCTGCTTATGTTTAAAACCATTTCAAAAGGCGTACCTTGTTGTGTTGAAGCATGTTAAGACTTGTTTTGAGGTGAAATCTTGATATATGGAGCTTTTTGAAGAATTGTTGCATGTTTTGTTTATTTATTTATTTTTATTATTGAGTTGAATGATATATTTACTTATAGTTATATTGTGAGTGTCTTATTTATTTTATGATGGTATTGTTGTTTGTAATTAAATTGAGATTATAATAATGTTGTACTTTCATTAATCAATATCTAAGTTGTCGACGTTACAGTACTTGAGGGAGAATAATACTGTCTTTAGTACCGTTTCGCCAAGAGTTATGTACCGGGGGCATTATAACTAACGTTGTAATTAATCTTGTACCCAAACTCAGACAACGAGAGTGTAGTAGTTAGAGTATTTGATTATACTGTGTTTTTGGTGTATAATTATGTTTTAATGAAGGTCTATTCTTTTTAGTCTAGTGAAAAGATTTTATTAGTATTATTATTACAAATACTTTGGGAAGAATAAATATTGTTGAATTGAAACTCTTGCATTGCGATCCTAGTTTCTGCTGATTTTGGGTGTAAGGCCTTAAGGGCATCCTTATTATTTATATTTGAGGATTAATGGATGAATAAATTATTGTATTTATTTGTAGAACTATTTTATTGAGATTAAGATATCCGGTGGGATAGATGTAGTCCCCGGTGAAGAACATGCCCCACCTAGGTTGCGATTTAGGGGTATTACCTGAGTTAATTGTTGTCGTCCGAGAGGTTGGGAAGTATTGAGTCGGGTACTATCTCCGCATCGGGAGTTTGGCCATTCTTAGACACAGGCAGTAGGAAACGTAAGCCCATAGGCTGTCTAGAGATTTCGATCTGACAAACCTTAGGAAGTGGGTTGCGATCCACTGGCGTTCTGCTCTTTCTCAAAACCTATTATATTATTTTGTTTAATTATTTTGGAGGCTTATGCTATGGATCTTGTATGATTATCTTTAGTTCATTATTGTTGATTTACTTATTATTATTAGAAGCATGTTGCTGTGTAATAACATTTATTTTAACTTTACTTAAAATTGCTATTTGAATCCTATATTGGGCTAGGAGAGTTGTTCGTTACTCCCCACTGATTGTGGATATTTGTTGAATATTTTGCAGGTTTTGTTGATGGGGATTTTTCTTTGATTTTGGGCTCGGGTTGAGATGCAAGAAATAATCTATTAAGTGTTTTAGTTCTAGACTTCTTTTTAGTTTCAGATAGTTATCTCATTTCGTTTTTAATCTAAGTAATTAATTTATTTATAGTATTTACTTAAGTTTGTTTTTATCACTTAGTTATTTAAACACTATTCTTGTAGTAGTGACATTCCCAGAAGACGATGTTTCCGCCATCGTCCTATTAAATATATTAATTCTTTTTCTTTTCCGCATTTGAATTTCTGGGGTGTTACACAATGGATTGGTGGGTTTAGGTTAGTCAATCTCGCTCGATTTTTTTTTTTGAAGTGTGTTATATATGAATAGTTTTTAAGTTATTTTTAATTGGTTTTAATACGCTTTAAGTTTAAGTCATGTCATTCTTTGTCATATAATTCATGATTCCCAATGTGTCTATTTTAGATCTGGGTGTACCTAGATCCAAAGATACTTCAATTAATTTGAAATTTTTCGAACAATCTAGACAAACAAAATAGTATGAACACTTTCCTATTCTGTTTGTCCCAAATTAGTTTGAACACTTCCATTCTTGGCATGGTCCCACCATTAATATATTATTTCTTTTACACATCTTTGGCCCACACTCTACCTTTTATCAATAAAAAGTTACTCAACTTTCTCTCTCCTCTAATAAAAAAATACCCCACCAACTCCTATCACATCTACTTTTTAAATAAAATAATATTTGATAACCACACCACAACTTATCACCTTAAACTACATGTCCCAACAAGTGTTCAGATCTTTCTGGAACGGAGGCAGTATGAATCAAAGTAGTTACATACGAAAATACAGTATAAATTATAGGATTTTTTGTCCCAAACTACCTTTAACTTTCAAGTTTTTGCGAGAAACTACCTTATAAAAAAATTATTATCCTAAACTACCTTACTTTACAATTTTGTTGTTGACATCTACCTTATGCCGGTTTCCGGCGTTGACTTTTGTTTTTTCATTTCAAAATTGTGGGGAAAACAAAATTACCCTTGTGGAAATTGAGGAGGGTGATTGTTTCAATTTTAGTTAAAATAGAAGAGGAATTTAATGGTGGATTGGTGGTACAAAGTGTCACGTAGATATGAGAGAGAGAGAGAGAGCGTGCACATAAGGAAATGGGGAAATTAGGGTGGGCAAAATTAAAAAAAGGGTTTGAAGAGGTCAAGTGAGATAACGTGACATTAAAAAACAGGAAAAAACAAAAGTCAACGCCGGAAACCAGCATAAGGTAGCTGTCAACAACAAAAATGGTAAAAGTAAGGTAGTTTGGGACAATAATTTTTTTTATAAGGTAGTTTCTCGCAAAAACATGAAAGTTAAAGGTAGTTTGGGACAAAAAATCCTAAATTATATCATGATCCCTTTTTCTGTAAGCATTATATCAACATATAATTTGAATTACAAGCTTAAGGATGGAAAAATGTGGCTAGTTAATCTCATAAGTTGTTGATAATGAATGGCCAAATTAGTAATCTAATAACATGATATGTTCAAATTAGACTTCATAGAAGATTATCCTGCTTTTTTGTGTAAGTTTTTAAGGGGAATAGAGGTGATCATGGATAGGGTCGGCAGGACTTTAGCAAAAAAAATTGGCTTTTTTCAGGCTAGAGCCTCGAGTCAAAATTTTAGACCAAAACCCGTTATATTTCAGACTGGGCCAAACTGGCTAATTTTGAATGCTGAAATTCAGCCTAAAATTCTGAATTTAGGCTGTCCAAAGCCCTTTTTTGCCCAAAAAACTTATTGGATCCAAATTACAAGCTAAGTCAAAATATTGTACTTAAAACCTACTATAATTATTTTGATCAGAGTCAATGTTTATAATCTCTTAAGGGGGATATTCTTGTCATTCGGAAATTCATGACATTATTTGAAGTAGCAAAATGCTATAAAAACACTAAAGTATAGCCGGCTTTATTGACTCTTCAACATGTTTCTCATTGGTTTTTTTTTTTTTTTTTTTTTTTTTTTACGTTTACCCCCACTAATACTCACTAGCCACTAGGGTTTGACATATCCAAAGGCCTTACCTGTAAATTTGCAAACTTTATGCTCCTTATATATCAGAAAGCTGCACAAGAAGGATATACATCATATATACTAGTATCACCATTCCTAAATCCTCCCAAAAAGAAGGATCCTAAATTAGCAAATTAAAAATCTATTCGGATCTATATGTCATCTGGAATTATCTTAGTTCACCAACAAGAACTCATCAGGGGCTGGAAGCATCTTTGCAGAAACTACTGCTACTTTTATTGCATTTATGAAACTCTTGCAAGCCACACGAAAAATACAAGTCTATACACATTCTTTTCTAATTAGACGACAAGCTACCCTTACAACAACAAAAAAAAGTGTTTGTCCCCTCCCCCAAATTGAAAAGTTTGGATGTAAAATGTTGTTGATGATACAAATTTTCTTAATAAAAAAAAGTAGTATATAGTATATAATAATGTGAATTGTACCCCCCCCTCCCACATATTTATACATGCACCCCCTAGATCCCCCCTCCCACCACAAAAAAGGCACAGAAATATATAATGGAATGAATGTATAGGATCTGTTTGGCAGCAGAAAAGTCTTTTCTAGGCAAGCATGCTTCTTCTAATAACTTCCTCAACCTCATGATTTCTGCTATTTCTAGCTAATTCCAAGGGCGTAAATCCATTTTCATCTTTCTTCTTCATTAGCACTTTACCCTGTGATAAGCTCAACAAGTATGAGACTATGTGCTTCAACTTGTTGCCGCGTTCTTTCGCAGCTATGTGCAGTACTGTTCGTCCATGATGATCAACAGAGAGCAACGATTCAGGGATTAACATCTTTAAGATATCAACTTGGCCTCCTAGACATGCCTTGTGAATAGGGTAGGACTTATCTTCGTTTTGGCAATTAATTGATTTCTTAAACTCTTTGAGGAAGTAACTGTGTCAACATAACCATTGAAAGCAGCGTAAGAAAGAGGTGTTAATCCTTCTTCATCTCGAGACGTGATTAGCTCAGGTTGATACTTGAGTATTGTTTGTAGCATTTCTGTGATTATTTGACAAACAAACAGTGATCAACACAAGAATTACTGAGAAGATAAAAGTAAAAGTTATTGCTATTATTAGCATTATAAGATAGAAGTAGATGAAGACCATATAGTTTTGCACTCACTTTTTAATCATTGACGAAAGACCCAGCGGTCATAATGATGTTATTAAAAGGGACTGAAGTATTTAATCTTAAGAAAATGAAAATAAACAATTTGCTATCAAAATTATACTACAACGTTAACCCTTTTCTAGATATAAAGGATCACATTTGATTTGATTTTTATATAGTAGTTGTATGGGTATAACCTAAGTACGTTAGCGGACCCCTGTGATAAGTCCGCGAACGCCATAACGGACGCGAACACTGTAAATGTCGCCTTCAACTCTAACAAGTCGATGCATCCATCAACATGGTCCGACAACGTTGGCGGTCGCCCAACAAGACAAAATAAGGGAATCTTCCCAACCGTCGAAGCACCACAACCGTACACGTGTAAAAGGATTACGCACGCGCGTCGGGTGAATAGTACTTCCATAAATACCCCCACTAATACTATTCTGCAGTACATTCTCTCACACTTCTTATTCTCTCTCTCTCTCTACTTTCTCTCTCTAAATCCTATTTGGACACGTGCTTGACTTGAGCGTCGGAGGGGTTTCCTCGCATCCCCCCGAGGGTAGTTCACGTTTGCTTCTTGTGCAGTTATTCACTAGCGGAGTCTAATCCAAATCTTTGGCGGACTTCTCTCGAGACCGCCAACCGTTTCAACACCGAAACAACTTGGCGCTAGAAGGAGGGGCCTCCCATCTTTGTGAACGCCATCATGGAAAGAGCAAACAATGACAGCCGTGATCCATCAGAGTTTGAAACCGGCCAGGGATCCACGCCCGTCATTACCGGACCACTCGGTGCACCTCAGTTTAACATCAGGATGGCCGAGAACGTCAATGAACAGCAAACTCCGGGGAACAATGTGTCTCAGGTAAACACTGGTAGCGGATCATTTAACCTGGCTCAATTAAGCCAATTCTCCCTCGAGCGGCTACAAACGCAGCGTCTTTCATCCAAATGTTACAAGCGGGTACTCAGCCTAACAACACCCCCACTCCTAATGCGAGGGTTGGTCAGCTTCGTCGGCGTATGTCGACCATGAATGGTCGCAACGTCGATGGCACCCCCGTGAGAAGAATGCGGACCTTCAATCAGGAAGGACGCCAGATGGAAAGGCAAATTGAGGACCCAGAATATGAGGAAGTCATCCTAGAAACTGAGGATCTCAGCAATTCTGAAGATGAGAATCAAAGTCGTTCTCGTCGGGAACTGATAAGTCGGTTTTTAGTTGCATTTAAGTAGGTCTTAAGTCTCATTTTCATGTAGTTTTTAGTGCATCTTAGGTCTAATTGCATGATTTGAACATTCTTTTGAACCATTGTGTTATTTCGAGATACTTTCGGCCCTTTTATGTGATTTTCAGGTTCTTGAGGCCGATTGTGACTAAGAGAAACTAATATGGTTCGTAGATAGTCTACTTGGCGGTTTCCGGATGCGAGAAGATGAGTTTGAGTGCTTTGGGGTTGAAGGAATGATGATATTGAAGAATTTTGTCTTCGCGGGACCACGCAAGATTTCGCTTGCCCATGCACCATATCGCACGCCCAAGCGAGATCCCGCTTGCCCGTGCAGATCTGTGAACGCAATCAACAAACTTTCTGTCTCGTGTGCACGCCCAAGCGAGAAGTCGCTTGCCCGTGCGCCATAGCGCACGCCCGTGCGGTTTCCTGCTTGCCCGTGCAAGCTACTATTCGCCTGATTTCCGCGATTTTAATTGTTTCCTTTTCTAGTTTTTGTAAACGATATTAGGTTTTAAAAAACATACTTTTGGGTAGTTTTTGATTATTAGAAAAGAGAGTATTACTTTTTAGAGAGCTCTTGAGAGAAAACTCCATTATTAAACCTTGAATTCTACAAGTTTGATCCATTGAAGTAAAGACTAAGTTTTTCTAATTTCCTCTTTTCCTTTATTATTATTATGTCTTTCAATTTATTTATCAATTGCTTTGTTATTTCAATTATGAGTGAGTAGTTTTATAATCTAGGGTTAAGTTGAACCCTAGCAATGATTAATGCATGAATCCCTCCCATAATTCCAATTTGATATGATTAATTGTTCTTGTTTGATTGAATTGTGCTTATTTTCATTATCATACTAGGGATAGGTGATTTTGAATTGATTCCTTATGTCTTGTTTTCAATGGGAATTGAATCTAGATGGATTTGTTGATTCAATCAAGAGTATGAATATCTCTATGGGAATAAGTAGATAGGATTACTATGAATTTATTTGTGATGCCATGTTTAATGTCTCTTTCTTGCATGATTCCATGGGAATAGGTATTATTGCTTGTTTAGGGTAGCCATAGGTACTCGGGAGAGATCTTTGGTATTTTTAGGGTGCATTACTCCTTTTGGATGATGGATTATGTTATTTGGGATGGGAACTATTCATGTATTACTCGTGCTAGTGGGGATACTTAATTCTAGATGCCTTTATTAATTGATTCTACCTCGTGTGCTATTAGTAGTTATCATAGTTTAGTGTTAGTTTTAGTTCAATATCTTTTCCACCATTGTTTGTCACTTGTTTAGTTAAATTGAGTCAAGATATCTAGTGTTTAATACTGTTTGTCTCTGTGGATTCGACCTTGACTTGCCCTGCTACATAGTTAGGAGGTTAGTTAGGAATTATCTTTGTTAGGTGCGCGACACGCCTATCAAATTTTGGCGCCGTTGCCGGGGACTAACGGTATTAGATTAGTTTATCTTTGATTTAGTTAGCTAAACTTATTTTTGTTCGATTATTGTTACTCTGTTTGTTGTTTGATCTCTTTTCTTTCAGTCTTCTTTGTTGCATGCGCACTCGTAGCAAGGGTCCAGAAGATCTAGCAACTCTTGATCGCGAGATTGAAGCTACAGCAAGGAGATTAGGAGGTCAACGAAGAAGACAACAACAAAGATCAACAATAGGAGACGAAACACCACCAAAGTCTCTACGGGAATATGCTATGCCCGATGAGACCACCACCACCATCACCAGGCCAACCACCAATGCAACACACTTCGAGCTTAAGCCACAATTTATTCAGTTTATTTCACAGGACTCTTATGCGGGAACACCAAAAGAGAGCCCTACTGATCATTTGGCTAGCTTTCTAGAGAAGTGTAATACCTTGAAACTAACAAATGTTTCTGATGATCTAATTCGATATTGTGCTTTTCCTTTTTCTCTCAGGGACGAAGCAAAAGAATGGTTGAAAGAAGAAGAAGTAAGAAAGATTGCCACATGGCCAGAATTGAAAAAGGCTTTCCTCTACAAGTTCTTCCCTCCTATGAGAACTTCCAAGTTCAGAAATGAGATATCTGGTTTTCAACAACATGAATTGGAGTCTCTCTATGAGGCATGGCAGAGGTACAAGGCTTTGCAAAGACAATGCCCACACCATGGCATTCTCGAGTGGCTCTTGATTCGGACATTCTACAATGGTCCAAGCATGAGGTTAAAGCTCTATTGATGCCGCATCCGGCGGTACTTTCATGGCCAAAACTCCGGAAGCTGCTAAGACATTGTTGGATGATATGGCTGCCAACAACTATTTGAATGATTGGAGTGTGTCTCGTGGAGCCCCAAAAAGGGGAGGTAAGTATGAGGTTGATGCTATTGCTACTTTAACTAACACTGTGCAAGTTTTGGCAGCTAAGGTTGATCAATTGAGTAGCGGACCAATAGCACCTATTTGTGAGATTTGTGAAGTGCAAGGCCACTCATTGAATGAGTGTCAATACAACACCATGGGCATGATATCTGACCAAGCCAATGTCCTCCTAAACACAAACACAAGACCACAAAACAACCCATACTCAAACACATATAATCAAGGTTGGAAGAATCATCCAAATTTCTCCAACAAAAATAACCAACCTCAACCTCCACACACCAACTACTCCCAACCACCAGGTTTCCAACAAAGACCACCTTTCAACTCTTCCTCCTCATCCTCTAGATCCAACCTTGAGAGTATCATGGAGAATCTAGCTTCTTCTCAAGCAAAGCAAGTTGAATATCAAGCCAAGCAAAATGAATTATTCAGGAACTCTCTCCAACAAATCAATGCTCACAATAAGTTGATGGAGAATCAGATGACCCAACTTGCACAACAAATCAGTCATCTTTCTAAACCTTCAGGCCAACTTCCTGGGCAAACTGAACCAAATCCTAAGGGGCATATCCATGCCATCTCATTGAGGAGCGGTAAGGAATTGCAAGAGCCTACAAAGAAGGTGACCGAGCAAAAGAAAAGTGCAGAAGAGGTTATAAGGTTGAGTGAAGATGATCAAGGTGAGAAAGTTTTGGAAGATGAAGCTAAGGAGACTGAGCAAAAGGAACCCACTGTCGTCCCTATTCCACCATACAAGCCACCTGTTCCATTCCCTCAAAGATTGGCACAGGCAAAACTTGAGAAGAAATACGGGAAGTTTCTTGATATTTTGAAGAAGCTGCACATCAACATCCCTTTCTTGGATGCTATTTCTGAGATGCCTTCTTATGCTAAGTTTTTGAAAGACATGCTCTCTAACAAAAGAAAAATTGAAGAGAATGTCAACTGTTTCACTAACAATGAGTGTAGTGCTATTTTGCGGAACAAGCTTCCAGAAAAGCTAGGAGATCCAGAAACTATTCTATTCCGATCAAACTTGGTGATATTGCTATCAAGAATGCTTTGTGTGATCTTGGGGCTAGTGTTAGTCTTATGCCATTGTCTATCCGCAAGAAACTCAACATGGGTGAACCGAAACCCACACGCATCTCTCTCCAACTAGCGAGATAGAACAGTCAAGTTTCCACTTGGTATCCTTGAAGATGTTCCTCTTAGAGTTGGAAAATTCTTCATTCCATGTGATTTTGTTGTCATGGAGATGGAAGAAGATGCACGAGTTCCCATCATCCTTGGGAGACCCTTTTTGGCCACCGCTTTGGAGCCATTATTGACATGAAGAAGGGTAAGATCACCTTTGAAGTAGGTGATGAGAAGATAGAATACACTCTCACAAACTCCATGAATTCTCCTTCGATGGGAGAAACTGTTTATAGAGTGGATGCTCTTGATGAAGTTATAGAAGCCAATGCTTTCGATGCAACTTGATGACTCACTGCAAACTGTCTTGATGGGTAGCGCTGATGAGGAAGATTGGGAAACCAAGGAATACAAGAGAATTCTAGAGGAGACACGAGCCATTGAATCTGAAAAGCCTATCAAGGAGATATTGAGCTCGGGAGAAACTAAGGAGAGTACTACGCCTCCTAAGGTAGAACTGAAACCTCTCCCCTCTACTTTGAAATATGTATTCATGGGTCCCAATGATACTTACCCTATTATTGTTAATGCTGAGCTTGATGACATTCAAATTGAAAAGCTACTTGTTGTTTTGAGAAAATACAAGAATGTCATTGGGTACACCATTGATGATATTAAGGGCATTAATCCTTCATTTTGCATGCATAAAATCATTCTTGAGGACGAACATGCTTCTTCTATAGAATCTCAACGACGACTTAATCCAAATATGATGGAAGTAGTCAAGAAAGAGGTTCTAAAATTGCTTGATGCAGGAATAATCTACCCTATCTCTGATAGTAAGTGGGTTAGCCCTGTTCAAGTAGTCCCAAAGAAAGGAGGCATGACCGTTGTCAAGAATGACAAGGGTGAGCAAGTTCCAACTAGAACTGTGACAGGGTGGCGCATGTGTATTGATTATAGGAGATTGAATAAAGCCACCCGAAAAGATCATTTCCCCCTCCCCTTCATTGATCAGATGTTGGAAAGGTTTGCAAAACATTCATTTTTCTGTTGGTTGGATGGATACTCCGGTTTCTTCCAAATTCCTATTCATCCAAGTGACCAGGAAAAGACTACTTTTACATGTCCTTATGGCACCTTTGCATATCGAAGGATGCCATTTGGATTATGTAATGCTCCTGCCACTTTTCAGCGTTGCATGATGGCAATTTTCTCAAGTCTTATTGAGAACTCTATGGAAGTGTTTATGGATGACTTCTCCGTCTATGGAACATCCTTTGATGTTTGCCTTGCTAATTTACAAAAGGTGCTCCATAGATGTCAAGAAGTTAATTTGATTCTCAATTGGGAAAAATGTCATTTCATGGTGCAACAAGGAGTTGTTTTGGGTCATGTTGTTTCTCATCGGGGCATCGAAGTCGACAAAGCAAAGATAGAGGTCATTGAGCGTCTACCACCTCCTAACTCTGTCAAAGGAGTAAGGAGTTTTCTTGGTCATGCGGGCTTCTACCGCCGCTTCATACAAGATTTTTCAAAAATTGCTCGACCTCTAACTGAACTTTTAAGCAAAGATGTCCCTTTTGTGTTTACTGATGCTTGTACTGAGGCTTTTCACAGGTTAAAAGCAGCTCTTATCTCTGCCCCTATCATTCAATCGCCCGACTGGAATCTCCCTTTTGAGATTATGTGCGATGCTAGTGACTATGCTGTGGGGGCCGTACTGGGTCAGAGGAAAGATGGCAAGCTTCATGCCATCTACTATACAAGCAAGACTCTTAATCCAGCCCAGATGAATTATGCCACAACTGAGAAGGAATTATTAGCAGTGGTGTATGCAATGGAGAAGTTTCGATCTTATCTGGTAGGGTCGAAGGTGATAATTCACACTGATCATGCGGCATTAAGGTATTTGATGAGCAAGAAAGATGCTAAGCCCCGCTTGATTCGGTGGATCTTGTTGCTACAAGAATTTGACTTGGAGATTCGGGACAAGAAAGGAGCCGAAAATGTTGTTGCTGATCACCTTTCTCGACTTGTCCTTGATATTGAAGGTGATGAGGATCTTCCAATTGCTGATACATTTCCTGATGAGCAACTCCTAGCTCTAGCCACTACGGAGATCCCATGGTTTGCTGATATAGCCAACTACTTGGCTAGTGACACTATTCCTCATGGCTACTCATCACAACAAAAGAAGAAATTCTTTAAGGAGGTGAGGAGATATTTTTGGGATGACCCCTTTCTTTACAAGTCTTGTGCAGATGGGGTGATTAGACGGTGTATTCCTGGAAATGAGGTATCACCTATTATATCTCATTGTCATGATTTACCTTGTGGAGGCCATGCTAGTACTAACAAAACTGCAGCGAAAATTCTTCAATGTGGTTTCTATTGGCCTACTTTGTTTAAGGATGTTCATCATTATGTACATTCTTGTGATCGTTGTCAAAGGACGGGAAATCTTTCCCGCCGGAATGAGATGCCTCTCAACACCATCCTTGAGGTTGAGTTATTCGATGTGTGGGGTGTGGATTTCATGGGGCCGTTCCCTTCTTCTTATGGGAACAAGTACATTTTGGTTGCTGTGGATTATGTCTCCAAATGGGTGGAGGCTCTTGCTTCCCCTACTAATGATGCTCGTGTGGTTAGTAGATTCTTCAAGAAAACTATTTTTCCAAGATTTGGCATTCCACGGGTTTTGATTAGTGATGGAGGCAAGCACTTTTTGGAGAACAAGTTTGAAGCTATGCTCAAGAAATATGGTGTGCACCATAGAGTGGGTCTTTCATATCATCCACAAACTAGTGGTCAAGTGGAGATTTCTAATCGCGAGATCAAAACCATCTTAGAGAAGACGGTTGCGAGAACGAGGAAGGATTGGGCAACAAAACTTGATGATGCACTATGGGCTTATAGAACGGCATTCAAAACTCCTATAGGTACCACCCCTTATCGCCTTGTTTATGGGAAAGCATGTCATCTTCCTGTTGAATTAGAGCATCGTGCATTTTGGGCTATTAAGAGCCTCAATTTCGATTCTCAAACGGCGGGTGAGCAGAGACTTCTTCAACTTAATAAGTTTGATGAATTCGGCTTGATGCTTATGAGAGTTCAAAGTTGTACAAGGAGAAAACCAAGAGATGGCATGACAAGGGTATTGTGCGAAAAGAGTTCAAGGAAGGAGATTTAGTTCTTCTTTTTAATTCCCGTCTGAAGCTATTTCCTGGTAAACTCCGTTCGCGGTGGTCGGGTCCATTCAAGGTTTGTAAGGTTTTTCCTTATGGTTCGGTGGAATTATGGACCGCCAAGATGGAACTTTTAAGGTAAATGGCCACAGATTGAAGGACTACCGAGCTGGAGATCCCGTTGCTGAGAGAGTTGACATCGTACTCTCTATTCCTTCATGTGATTGATCAATGAGGAGGTCGAGCTAATGACCTTAAAAATTAGCGCTTATTGGGAGGCAACCCAATTTTCTATTTTTTTTTTTTTTTTCTTATAGTTTCTTTTTCTTTCTTAGATTTTTATTGATTTATTTAATTTTTTTTTTCTTTTTTTTTTCTAGTTTTATTTGCTAATCCTCTAGTTAATCTCAAAAAAAAAAAAAAAAAAAAAATTGTGTTCGATGGCGTTTGACTGCAGGTCGCACGCCCGAGCAAACTCTTGCTCGACCGTGCGGTCGAGGCAGAGAGTTGGAGAAAGAATTCTGCAGAGCTGCACGCCCGAGCGCGATATTGCACGCCCAAGCAGCATACCGCACGCCCGAGCGAACTCCTGCTCGACCGTGCGGTCGAGGCAGAGAGTTTGGGGCGCATCCCTGCAGAGCTGCACGCCCGAGCGAACGAGCGCACGCCCGTTCGACTCCGGCGTACGGCGTCCTTAAACCCTTTTTCACGGTTTTTTTTTCTCTCTCCTCCCTTTTCAAAATTTTCGACCCTCCTTCATCTCTCTCTCATCCTCACTTAGTCCCTTCTACTTACTCCCTCTCTCACCCTACCACAACCACCAATCCTCGCCGCCCCACATTTTCCGGTCCCACCACCGGCGAAAACTCGCCGCCCCACCGGCGACCTTCACGCCTCCTCTTCTCCTCTTTCCATCCTTCTTTCTCTCTTCTCTCATTCAAAAATTCTAAAAACCCTAACCTTTCAATCAATTTGGCGGTTTGTTTGTGGTTCGAAATTGAAGCAATTTGAGTAGCAAGGAAGCATCTCTAGTCCTTTTGGAAGTGAAGAACGGATCAATTGCGGGTATTAGACACCCACCTCAAGTTTGGTATACTCTTTCCACTCTATTTTTCATCTTATAGTGTTTTTGATTTTTCTATTTGAAATTCATTGCACTATTTGCTTGACATTGATTTGTGGGTTGCATACTTGCTTGTTGGATGTACTTTCTTGTCTTCTTGCTCAATATTGAACATTTTAGTGTTGGCTAGTGCATGAAATTTTTGAAGTTTTAGTGGGGCATTGATTACTTGTGGAGTTGAATTGTTGGTGCTATTGTTATTCTTGGTATTGAGCTATTTGCATTGAGAGAGTTCGTAGGCATTCTTTGGTTGGAAATTTGTCATTGGGAGATTGTGTTGTGAATTTGTTGGTTGTGTCTACCTTGTTTGTGATCATCATGCCTCCTAAGCCATCTTCTAGAGCGAACCCTGCCCGACGCACTTCCTCTTCCCATCTCAGAAACACCCGTACTCCCTCCACCAATGTGCCCTCCACTCCACCTCCTCCACCCGCCATTGAACCACCTCCTTTGGACACCCTAGGCATTCAATTCACTTGTGCGGCTCACCTAGAGCGCTTTCATGTCCTTAGTGGTCGTCGCCTTCGCGCCACTCGCTTCTATGATCCTGAAATAGCCATTGAACTAGGAATAGATGGCGACCTCCAACAATTATTCTACTCTGTAGGTTGGCAACAATTCCTCAACATGCATGCCCTCTCGTACAAGCGCATTACATTGGAATTTCTCTCTACCTTAGAGGTCCTTCGTTCTACCACTAAGAACCCTCGTTCCATCTCCTTTCAGCTCATGAACGAGTCTAGGCAATTGAACAGACACCAGTTAAATGTCATTTTTGGTTGACCTACCGAGGGTTCATATGGCCCCCATTCTAATCGACCTGAGCGCTTTGATGATAATACATTTTGGAACTTGATCACGGGTCAAGCTGTCTATTATTCCCAGCGTGCTAAGGCTTCTGGGATTGTTAGCCCCGGCCTCCGCACAACCCATCGCTTTCTTTCTTTGACTCTTTTTGCTAGGGGAGATAGTGCCGGGGTTGTCACCTCTCGTGAGCTTTTTATTTTGTGGTGCCTTGTCGATGGAGCCAGTTTCTTGAACCCCGCTGTGTGGCTTATGGATCATTTTGATGAGGTTGCCAAGTCTCGGGGTGAAATTGCTATAGGTGGTCTGATTTCTGTGATTGCTCTTTCCTTTGGTGTTGATTTGACAGTCGGCGGGTCATACCCTACGAAGACGAGACTTGATTTGAAGGCTTTCCAGGACCATGGGTTGGATAGCCAATGAGGGTTACCGCAGAGGGGTATGTTTGGAAGGTTGGGCAACGTCCCTATGCTTACCTTCCAAACCCGGAGTGCACCGTCATCTACGACCCGCGTAACCGGCTCTTTGCTCCCGACTTTCCTTGGGTTCCCGTTGAGGAACCGAGCGGCGAGCCGAGCCATGCTCCGGTGGTCGTCTACTCAAGCCGACGAGCCTCCAAGTACCCCCTTATATTGACCACCTTCTTTGCGCTCCGAGGAGATATTGGGAGCCTTCGTACCGAGGTTCAACTGCTCCATCAATCTCACACCGATTCTGTTGCCGCTATGCAGCGTTATGTGGATGTGATGACCTCTCAGTACCAGGCTTTCCAGTCCACCTTTGGTGATGTTCCCGAGTTGCTACGCGATCTTCGCGCATGGCACATATCGCAAGGATGGACACCGGGCAGCTCCAGCGATCATCCCATGCATGATGCTCCTCTTGATCCTTGAGTTTCCTTTATCCCTTCTCTTTGCATGCTTTTTATTGCACATTGCGGACATTGTGCCATTTAGCTTGGGGGAGGGATATATATCACACCATGTGTACATATTAATCATCATTTAGGCATTCCTTATTTCCCGTTTTTGCATATAGTTTCATTTTTAGGATGCATCTTGCATATCATTTGCGTAGTAGTTTTTGCATTTAGGTTGCATTTAGGAGTAGTCCCCCAATGATAGCAAAGATCTATGCATGTGCTTGTGAAAATAGAAAAAAATGTTTTTGAGAATCTCATAGTTAACAAGGAATTGATTGGTTTGTGGTAAGATTGGTCTCTCTTATGTGCGATTTGATCAGTGTTGGTAGCTACAACCTAGTGAGGATGTTCTTATGCCTTATAGACTGACATCTTTTCAGTCTTCTTTCTTTTGTGTGTGATGCTCTTCCTTGACGACTATTCTCTAGAACTTGCATTGATACTCCTTGAAACCGCATTGACTTGTTTATGCATTGAATATGATTGAGGCAATTGTTGATTTCTGAGCTACATAGCCAAATGCCACCTACATCGATTACTCCTTTTTGTCACCCTTGTGAGCCTAGCCTGATTCTTTTGTTAGCTACATCTCTAACCCTTTACCTTGTCCTACCTAGGGGATTGTGAAGCTATGTTGATGGTAGTTAAGTTGTGATATTGGAGATTTGTTGTGGTGTTTGATGTGATATAATGATTAGTTAGAACTCATGATCTGAGTTGAGTTCATTTCCTCGGAAGTTACTTTTAATACTCCTATTAATTTCCTCTATAGATGATTTTGGTTAAATCCTTCGAAAAAAAAAAAAAAAAAAAAACAAAATGAAAAAAAAAAAAAAAGATTGTGATTTATGTCTTTAGTATACAATAAAAGGAAATTGGAGTTTCTATTTGAGGAGTTATGGTTCAGTTAATGAAAAAAAAATATGAAGTGCAATTGGAATGTTTGTGTTTGGAGTTTGGTAATTGTTGTCTAAGGTGTTTGAAAAGCTTCACTTTCCCCTTTGAGCACCACTTTCCAAAAACTTTCCATACCCATACCTTAAGCCTTCGTTACAACCCATATAAAGTCCTCATGATTCTTTGCATGTAACGTAGTCCCGTAGCGGTGGAGAGTGAGAAGATATGCAAGCTTATGGTAGGATATAGTCAATGGAATGGAGCCTTGAGCGATCATCTGACCCTTTTTATACACATGAGAGATATTGTGCACGACTAAAGTGAGGGCTACTATATTCATGATTGAGTCGAAGCTTAGGGGAGAACTTGTGGTAAGATGGTTGCTTTTCCTTGTGTTATACTATGAGGTTTGATTGTTTTATACCATGATAACTTTGAAATATGTTTGAATTGGTTTTGAAAATTGACATGAATCCTTTGCTTGAGGCGGCTATTGAACTCCTTCCTTGATTTCTTAGTTTGGATTGCTTGAGGACAAGCAATAGTTTAGCTTGGGGGAGTTTGATAAGTCGGTTTTTAGTTGCATTTAAGTAGGTCTTAAGTCTCATTTTCATGTAGTTTTTAGTGCATCTTAGGTCTAATTGCATGATTTGAACATTCTTTTGAACCATTGTGTTATTTCGAGATACTTTCGGCCCTTTTATGTGATTTTCAGGTTCTTGAGGCCGATTGTGACTAAGAGAAACTAATATGGTTCGTAGATAGTCTACTTGGCGGTTTCCGGATGCGAGAAGATGAGTTTGAGTGCTTTGGGGTTGAAGGAATGATGATATTGAAGAATTTTGTCTTCGCGGGACCACGCAAGATTTCGCTTGCCCATGCACCATATCGCACGCCCAAGTGAGATCCCGCTTGCCCGTGCAGATCTGTGAACGCAATCAACAAACTTTCTGTCTCGTGTGCACGCCCAAGCGAGAAGTCGCTTGCCCGTGCGCCATAGCGCACGCCCGTGCGGTTTCCTGCTTGCCCGTGCAAGCTGCTATTCGCCTGATTTCCGCGATTTTAATTGTTTACTTTTCTAGTTTTTGTAAACGATATTAGGTTTTAAAAAACATACTTTTGGGTAGTTTTTGATTATTAGAAAAGAGAGTATTACTTTTTAGAGAGCTCTTGAGAGAAAACTCCATTATTAAACCTTGAATTCTACAAGTTTGATCCATTGAAGTAAAGACTAAGTTTTTCTAATTTCCTCTTTTCCTTTATTATTATTATGTCTTTCAATTTATTTATCAATTGCTTTGTTATTTCAATTATGAGTGAGTAGTTTTATAATCTAGGGTTAAGTTGAACCCTAGCAATGATTAATGCATGAATTCCTCCCATAATTCCAATTTGATATGATTAATTGTTCTTGTTTGATTGAATTGTGCTTATTTTCATTATCATACTAGGGATAGGTGATTTTGAATTGATTCCTTATGTCTTGTTTTCAATGGGAATTGAATCTAGATGGATTTGTTGATTCAATCAAGAGTATGAATATCTCTATGGGAATAAGTAGATAGGATTACTAGGAATTTATTTGTGATGCCATGTTTAATGTCTCTTTCTTGCATGATTCCATGGGAATAGGTATGATTGCTTGTTTAGGGTAGCCATAGGTACTCGGGAGAGATCTTTGGTATTTTTAGGGTGCATTACTCCTTTTGGATGATGGATTATGTTATTTGGGATGGGAACTATTCATGTATTACTCGTGCTAGTGGGGATACTTAATTCTAGATGCCTTTATTAATTGATTCTACCTCGTGTGCTATTAGTAGTTATCATAGTTTAGTGTTAGTTTTAGTTCAATATCTTTTCCACCATTGTTTGTCACTTGTTTAGTTAAATTGAGTCAAGATATCTAGTGTTTAATACTGTTTGTCTCTGTGGATTCGACCTTGACTTGCCCTACTACATAGTTAGGAGGTTAGTTAGGAATTATCTTTGTTAGGTGCGCGACACGCCTATCAGGAACACAGCATCGGTGGCGCAAGCAATTATTCTGCTGGCGGGCATTTATTGATCAAGCCTAAGCAGTCTCCTTTCATTCCAGAAATCTTGAACCACCCCATGCCGAGAATCAAGATGTCGTCCCCGCAAGTATGATGGCACCTCGGACCCGCACGATCATGTGGCCGCTTACGAGGGGCACATGTATTTATACACTCGGAGTGGACGCTATCTCGGTGTAAGGTTTTCCCATCTACTCGACTGGGATTGCCCAGGACATGGTTTAAAAGCATCGTGGCCGGTAATGTTTCTAGTTTTTCTCGGCTTTCATCTATGTTCAACACTCACTTCGTGAGTAATAGGCGCCGCGAGCGCACAACTGGCGAGTTGTTATCTATCAAGCAGAGGGAAAATGAGAGCCTACGAGATTTCGTCGGCCGTTTTAATGCTGGGGCGGTCACCATTCCCCGCCTTCAGCAGGACGTGGCCGTCCTAGGTTTGATGACCGGGCTGAGGGAAGGGTCCGTGTTTAGGAGTTATCTGGGCCGTAAAACCTTCACACCCTTGAGCCAGTCTTGAGAAAGGCAAACGACTTCATCAGGGGGGAAGAGTTTGATAAGGCCGCGAGCAGCCAATGTCGTGAGCCAGAAAAGAAGAAGGATGATAAGCAGAAGAAAGAAAAGGGTCGTGAAAATGATCGCGGTCGGGATGAAAGGAAGCAGGAATCAAATGTGGTCAAGAAGGGAAATGACCGCGAGAAGAATGACCGCGAAAGGTTCGAGTACAAAGATAAATTCGATACATATACGCAGCTCACGACCTCAAGGGCTCAGATATATCAGATGAGCAAGGACAGTGATAAATGGCAACGTCCTAAGCAAATGTTTCATTAAAAACCGTGACAAGAGCAAGTGGTGTGACTTTCACGGTGATCACGGTCACACTACTGAGAATTGCAGGCACTTGAAGGATAACCTGGAGGATCTGATAAGACGGGGTAACTTCACTCAATACAAGGCACAATCAAAGGACGGAGACGTGGCAAAGCCCAATAACCGGAATGTGCAATCGCGGATTGCTGAGATCCATGTTATAAGTGGCGGTCCAATTCATGGCGGCAGCGTCAATGGGGCCATGGCAAGCCTGAAGGAATTCAGGCACCAAGTCAATTTCAATGAAAGCATGCAGTGGAGAAGGCCACCAGTAATGCCCGCCATGTCTTTCACGGTTGAAGATGCAAAGCATGTCGTCTACCCTCATGATGACCCTCTGGTGGTCACGCTGAAAGTGTCAAATTGTTTAATCCACAGAATTCTGGTAGACGGAGGAAGTTCCGCAAATATTTTATACTTCTCGACTTTAGAAAAGTTGATGATTGGCCGAGAGCATCTGAAGCCTGTTCGTTATCCGGTAATAGGTTTCACGGGAGCGTCAGTGATTCCCGAGGGATTGATAACCCTGCCGGTCAGGGTAGGAGAAGATGAAGACGTCAGAGATGTAATGGCAGAATTTTTGGTAGTTGACGTACCAGGAGCTTACAATGCAATTATCGGACGCCCTTTCATCCATGACATCCAAGGAGTGGTGTCAACTTATCATTTGACTATGTTGTACGTTTCCAATCTCGGGACGACAGCAAAGTTAAGAGGAAATCAAGAAATGGCAAAATCATGCTACCTAACAGCATTAAAGAAACCGGCAAGGAGAGTGCCGGTAGAAGAATTGAATCCGCCAACTAGGAAACAAAGACGAGCTCAGAGGAGGGCTCTGGCGAATGAGGAAGGATCCGAGAAAGGGGATGAGGAGATGGATGTTTTAATGGAAGAGCTGGAATCCAGGCCTGATGATACTCCAAGGCCCAAACCGGATGGAGAAACGAAGCAGGAGATGCTGGCAAATGATCCGGCAAGGACAGTGGCTGTTGGAACAGACATGGACCCAAAGGTCAGGGTCAACCTGGTGACTCTCCTAAGAGAAAACGCGGACGTCTTCGCGTTCTCAGCAGATGAGATGCCGGGAATAGACCCGGCCATGATGGTACATCGTCTGAATGTTGACAGCACTGTCCGACCTGTCAAGCAAAAGAAGCGAAATTTTTCGGCCGAAAAGAGCAAGGCCATTAAAGAAGACGTTGATAAGCTATTGGCAGCTGACTTCATTGAGCCATGCGACTACCCAGAGTGGTTGGCCAACGTAGTCATGGTAAAAAAAGCTAACGGCCAATGGAGGATGTGCGTGGACTTCACGGACCTCAACAGAGCTTGCCCGAAGGATTGTTATCCGCTACCGAGGATAGACCAGCTAGTAGATTCCACTAGCGGTCATGCGTTACTGAGCTTTATGGATGCCTTCTCGGGCTACCATCAGATCAGTTTGCTCGAGGCCGATAGGAAAAATAGCTGCATTCATCACCGATTGTGGAGTATACAATTATAAGGCGATGCCGTTCGGGCTCCGTAATGCGGGGGCGACCTATCAAAAGCTGGTCGACAAAGTGTTCGCGGATCAGAGGGGGAGGAATATCGAAGCATATGTTGACGACTCCATCGTCAAAAGTAAAACTGACCGCGAACATTTGGACGATCTGGAAGAGACTTTTAGAACTTTGAGGAAGTATAAGATGAAGCTCAACCCAAAGAAATGTGTCTTTGGGGTGAGAGCGGGGAAGTTTTTAGGCTTTTTGGTAAGCAAAAGGGGGATTGATGCAAACCCAGACAAAGTCCAAGCCATTGTCGACCTGCTTGAGCCAAAAAGCGTCAAGGATATTCAGCGGCTAACAGGGAGAATGGCGGCCCTCACTCAATTCATTTCAAAATCAGCAGACAAAGCTTTGCCTTTCTTTGCCTTGCTAAGGGGGAATAAGAAGTTCGAGTGGGGAGAGGAGCAAAGCAAAGCATTCCTGGCGGTAAAAGAGCATTTAAAGAAGCTACCTACCATTACAAGACCCGAGACCCGGAGACGTATTACAACTATATATCTCGGCCTCGCCGAAGACAATTCTGGCCCGTGTTGTTGGTAGAAAAGGAGAAGAGGCAGCTGACAATTTATTTTATCGACCACATTCTTAACGGTCCGGAGAGCCGTTACTACCGGTAGAAAAAAATGGCCTTGGCGTGGTAATAGCCACCAGAAGCTCGAGACCATACTTCGACCGCCATCCCATTCAAGTTTTAACCAACCACCGCTAGAAAAAGCATTGCGAGAAGATGGATAGTTCCTACGCTTCACGAAATGGGCCGTTGAGCTATCGGAGTATGATATACGATGCAAGCCCAGGACCGCTATCAAAGCGCAGGCCCTGGCAGACTTTATCGTGGAAGCCTCATATGAGGAAGAAGAAGTGGAGCAAAAGGAAACCTGGCTACTGGAGGTTGACGGATCTTCCGCTGTTAGCGGATCCGGGCGGTATAGTGATGACCCGGCCCGAAGGAAATTCATACCAAGACGCCATCAAGTTCGCTTTCCCGGTCAAACAACGAAGCGAGAATATGAAGCGGCGATTGCCGGCTTAAGAATGTGTTTGGCGGCGGGCGCCAAGAATGTACTCTTGAAGACAGGGCTCGCGGTTGGTTAGCGGTCAACTAAGGGGAGAATTTGAGGTCAGAGAGGCCAACATGATAAAGTACGTGGAAAGGGCCAGGGAGTTGATTGCTCGGTTGAATCATTTTGAGATTCAAGCAATACCTAGGGCCGAGAACACAAAAGCGTATGCATTATCCAAGTTGGCAAGTTCGACTCATTCAAGATTGAAAGAACCGTCACAAGGTGGACATCTTGAAGGAGAAGAGTATAACGGAAAAAATTGTGACCAGTTAGCGGCATAAACCAAAGAGGGGAGTGGTTTAGCGAGCCGGTGGCATACAAGTTGACTGGGACGCTTCCCAGTAATCCTTCGTCCGCTAAGAAATTGAAGCGACAAGCGAGCTGGTACGTTATTTATCAGAATGAGCTGTACAAGAAATCATTCAGTTTACCTCTGCTTAAATGCGCAATCGCATGGGAATCCGCGAAGATCCTTGAAGAAATACATGAAGGTATATGCGGCAACCATATTGGCGGAAAGGCTTTGGCACTAAAGGCATTGAGAGCGGGATTCTATTGGCCAAGTATGCTGGCGGATTTCCGAGCTACGTTAAAAGATGTGATAAGTGCCGAGATACGCTCCCGTCATTAACAAAGCCCGCCAACGATTTGCGGCCTATCCTATGCCCGATCCCGTTCGCACAAGTGGGAAATGGACATCTTGGGACCGTTCACCACAAAGAACCTGGGGAGAAAGTTCCTAATAGTGGGAATTGATTACTTTACCAAGTGGATAGAGGCAGAGCCGACAGTAAAAATCAAGGCAAATCAGGTCAAGAAATTCATCTGGCAAAACATTATGACAATTTTTGGGATCCCCATGGCTATCGTCTTTGATCACGGCGTCCAATTCGATTGTCGTCCTGTACAGGCCTTCTTAACGGAATTTCGGGTAAAATTTGCATACTCAGCCGTTTGCCACCCTCAGAGCAACGGACAAGCAGAGGCCGCGAACAAGCAGATCCTAAACGCCTTGAAGAAAAAGCTTGATGAATTTAAAGGAGGATGGGATGATAAGGTACCGAGAGTGCTATGGTCAAACGAAACAACGGAGAAGGAAGCAACGGGAGAGAGCCCATTCAAGTTAGCCTTCGGCGCGAGAGCGGTATTGCCGGTAGAGGTGGGGTTACCCTCTTACCGGATCAAGCACTAAGACCCGCAAAAGAATGACGAAGCACTTAGGGAAGACCTAGACTTCTTCTCGGGAAACAAGGCTCATGGCGGGCGAGAGCACGCTTACAAAGACAGGATCAGCAAGGCTTACAATAAAAAAGTCATGGAGAGGCCATTAGATGTTGGCGACCTGGTCCTTCGCAGAACAGCGGCCACTGGCAAGGCGCATATTGAGGGAAAGCTGACTGCTAACTGGGAAGGTCCCTACATCATAGCCAAGAAAATTGCTCTCGGTTCTTTCATTTTAAAGAGCATGGACGGCAAGGAGCTTAAAAATTGCTGGAATGCTAGCGTCCTAAAGAAATACTATGTTTGAATTGAGAATGTAATAGGCCGAGAGCCACCCCTTGATACGTAAATAATACAAACTGCCGTTAGCAATTCATCATTTGCCTTATTGTTTTCAGGCCAAAGTGCGTTAACGGTCATATGACAGACCTAGCAGAAATCAAAAGCCATATGACAGGCTCAAAGTACGTAAACGGTCATATGACAGACCTAGTACAAATTAAAAGCCATATGACAGGCTCAAAGTACATAAACGGTCATATGACAGACTTAGTACAAATCAAAAGCCATATGACAAAGCTCAAAGTACATAAACGGTCATATGACAGACCTAGTACAAATCAAAAGCCATATGACAGGCTCAAAGTACATAAACGGTCATATGACAGACCTAGTACAAATCAAAAGCCATATGACAGGCTCAAAGTACATAAACGGTCATATGACAGACTTAGTACAAATCAAAAGCCATATGACAGGCTCAAAGTACATAAACGGTCATATGACAGACCTAGTACAAATCAAAAGCCATATGACAGGCTCAAAGTACATAAACGGTCATATGACAGACCTAGTACAAATCAAAAGCCATATGACAGGCTCAAAGTACATAAACGGTCATTTGACAGACCTAGTACAAATCAAAAGCCATATGACAGGCTCAAAGTACATAAACGGTCATATGACAGACCTAGTACAAATCAAAAGCCATATGACAGGCTCAAAGTACATAAACGGTCATATGACAGACCTAGTACAAATCAAAAGCCATATGACAGGCTCAAAATACGTAAACGGTCATATGACAGACCTAGCACGAATCAAGCCATATGACAGGCCCAAAATGCGTTAACGGTCATATGACAGACCTAGCACATCACAAAAGCCATATGACAGGCTCAAAATGCGTTAACGGTCATATAAAAGATTGGCGGATGGTGAGACGCGGTCGTACGCGCTACCAAAGATAAAAGTTTATTTTCCTTCTTTCCAATACAAATAAATGTAAGTGGCAAGTAGGGTCGAATCCACAGAGACTTGGGGACTAACTCGTGCTTATAATAGAATAAATGGGGGTTTTGAGATTAAAGAATTGAGTAACTAAATACGAAGAACTAAAGTATAATAAAGAAGTGATATAATCAAGAAGAGAAGAATCTTGAGTTCGGTTAATGGCCACTTCGATTCAAACTATTGATCATTGGTTTCTCAAACATGTAACTTACTCTTAATTACTCAAAGCTGGAAATCAAATTCCTTTCCCTCAAAAGTATCGTTAAACAATCACAATCAGATGATCATAAAACTTGAACTAATGATTAATCTAATCTAATCAGAGATTAAATTCAAATCACAAGAACATCAACGAACTAGGAAACAATGAGCCAATTAACAAATTGCTAGCACAACATATTCAAATTGGAACTTGTGACTTCTCTAGTGATTAATCAAGAATAATCAGATTCATTAATCAAACCCTAGATTGCTACTCATGAAAGAAGAAACGATGAATCGGCATCAATTCTAAATCCTAGCAAATGATAAATCGAATGTATAAACTAGTAGTACTCCTAGCAATACAAACTACAATCATAGATTTAAATCAAGAAATCACAATTATAATTAAGAACAAGTTAACAAAGAGAAACCTCACAATAGTAGACCGAAGCTTGATTAACCGTTCTCAAGAATAGATTTAGGCTACGATCAACATAGCATTCATCAAGCAAATCTTCAAACTCATTATTCGAAACTCAAAAAGGGAGAAAAAGGGATTCGGGTTCTTCTCTCTCTCTAATTTAGTTCAGAAATTACAAGATATCTAAAACAAAACGTTTTTTCATTAATAAAACCTAAGGAAAGCCGAAAACTGTCGAAGAATCGCAGCCGCGTCGAAGTGCACGAGTCGGGCATCCCTAGTGCGCGAGTCGGGCTTTTTGCCCAAACCGCAGCTTCACTCGATGTGCGCGGGTCGCGCAAGACATGCGCGCGAGTCGGGCATGTCGTACTGACAATCCATTGCCTTCGCTCGCAGCGCGCGAGTCGCGCAGGTCCAGCGTGCGAGTCGGGCACTTGGTGCTGCCTAACTTCAGCCATCAATCGATGTGCGCGGGTCGTGGGAGTGTTGTGCCCAGCTCGGGCATGCGACGCTGCCATGAATTTGGTGCTCGATGAGCTCGGGCTGTGCGTGTGTAGCGCCCAACTCCAACCTTCTCCACCGACACTCTAGGTGGGCTCTCCAACGTCCATGGTGGATACACAATGCCGTAGAGCTACAAAATGAACTTGGATGCCTCCACCATATAACATTATAACGCTAAACTCCAATGACTTTTGTGGTCTTCTTATGTTGAATGGATCGCAACCACGGGATGGAAATCCACCCGTAAATGACCATAAACACATAACCGCAAAATATCCTTAAATCTCCTCTCAATATCACAAATTCATCATAACTCCCGCTTCTCCACACTAAGGTATAAATGAGTAAAACTCTCCTTCTTAAAGCTTAAACCTTAGTAAAATGGACTTCTCAACACCCTATAATCGCACATAACTTGGTCCCATCAAATACCCCCACACTTGAACTTTACTCGACCTCGAGTAAACTCAAAATAAAGGCCAATGAGGCACCCCTTCCAAACCATTGCTCACCTTTCACTACTCCCCTTATCTCTCCATCCTAGTGTATGATACAAGCTTGCTATTTCCCCCGATTCGCTTAAAGCCAAGCCTAAGGGTAAGAGTCACCCCCACACTTGAACTAAAAGCTCTCCTGAAATAATGTAAATAGCACTCTCATACTATACTCAACACCGAGATAAACAAAACACATGACTTTGAACCCCGAAAGATCTCAAAGGACTCAAAGCCATTCCAATCTGCACAACACCACAACCATCCTCATGTTATGAAATGACAAAAGCAAATTCGAATCTTGACAAATCTCAAAGGACTCGAACTTGGACCATCTAAACACAATCACAACACCAAACTCCTTATTCCTCCAATGATGAGCGAGCTCTAACCTATTCGCCTCTAACTCCGAACATCAAGATGAAAAACCTACCCGAGACACTCCTTATATCACCAATCCTCCTTATGACACCAACTCCGGCAAATGATATCAAATTTTCTCTCTTTTATCTCTCATTTTGCCTAGGAGCCCTTTCGGGTTTTCATCCTAGCTTCACACACATTTTTTTTTCATTTATGAGCTCACCATCTCACCCGCTCCAATTAGCCACTTTTTTGCATAGATTGCCCTTTCGGGTTTTCAACCTATCCGGGCCCCCATTATTGCACCGAGTCGCCCGCCCTTGCGGGTTTTCAACTCGGCGGGTTTCATTTCAACACTTTTGTTCCTTTTTTTTTTTTTTTTTTTTTTTCAAAAATAAAATAAGCATCAAAAAGAACAATGAGAATCAAATAAAACAATGAGAATTTCCTCCCCCATACTTAATCAAGACATTGTCCTCAATGTGAGAGCAAGCACAAGAAAATACAAGAACCGAGAAGGGGAACACTCAAAAACCGACTCTCACAAAAATTCTCACTTCTTCAACAATACCAAACTAAAACACTTCACACCCCAACAACATAAGAGAACACATGGACGACAAACACACACACACCATCTCACAAACCCGACTCCCTATAACACCCAAGTAAATGACTAATCCAAAATTAAATTCATGAGGAGAATATAATTTCGAAATTTGCACCTTACAAGTAGAACCAATCCAAAGTATGCAAATGCGCATCATTGCTCGCAAGCATTGCTCATGCACTCCTTCATCAATCTCGACCCTCCAATTTCACCAACGTCTCTCAAATGGACACTTCTCAAAGGTCTTTTGATGTATTTTGGCTTAAGTTGGATTATGATTGACTAAAAGTGTTTTGAATTATAGTTCGGGAAACAAGAGGGGGAATGGTGGGTGAAGGATAATTTGTTGTGGTGGAGTATAAAAATGGTGAGGTTTAAGAGTAAGAATAAAAAGAAAAGGAAGAAAAATAGAAAAGAAAAAGAAAGAAGAAAAGAAAAGGGGCTCGGGTTGCCTCCCCGAGTAGCGCTAGTTTAAAGTCGTTAGCTCGACCTTATACCTCCCAAAATCAGTCCGGGGGTGGTTCAATTCTTTGTTCCAACACTTGTACTGTAAGCTTGATGAGACATTTTCCCGCACAACTAGCGTTAGTGATAACGGTGTAAAATTATGCAAGAAATCAGGTGGTCTCTCATGTTTTTGCAACCTCACTACCTCCAATGACTCATGTCCCTCAATGGTATCATATGTATCACACACTATGGACTCGAATAGTACCCACAAAGCATGAGGGATGCTCGGTCGCTAGGGAATTCTTAGACTCATGAATACCAAATGCTTCTATATGTCCCCCAAACTCCACAGCTTAATGACCCAAAGACCAACATCAATTTTTGTACTGGAGGTTTTCAAAAACGGTCTCCCTAAAAGAACAGAGAAGAAATATGACAATCGACTCCATGTCCAAGTACATAAAAGTCGTGTGGAAACCGAAGTTTACCAACATGAACTAACACATCCTCTACCTTACCCTTGGGATAAGAGTGGGATCCGTCGCCTAATTGCACTATGACATTCGTGGCATGCAAAGGACCAAGCGCTAAAGACTCATAAAGTGAAAATGGAATCACATTAATTGAAGCACCTAAGTCTAACATAGCTTTAGGAATACCAACCTCATTAATAGTGCAAGGGATGGTAAACATGCCCGGGTCATCACATTTGGGAGGAAGTGCATTATGAGAAATAGCGTAAACATGCTCACTAGTGTTCTCTACTTTGGTTAAAATAGGAGAACTTACCTCACTTTCGCATATGGGCTCGTATATACCTTTGTTGCGTTCATACCTCCTATCGGCCCGCAAAGCTTCGGAAAAGGTGGAGGAGGTCGATGCTTTGGAAGTAAAGTAACTTCCTTCTTTCTTGCAACCATGCTCTCTCCCTCTCGTCACCGTGTATCACCCCTTATCATGATAGAACTCACATTCTTCTTTGGGTTCACTTCGGTTTGGGAGGGTAATTTTCCCAATTCACGAGCCTCTAGCACGCTCACTGCACTCGAAACCCGGCTCATCCTGTGTTTCCAAATTCCTTATACTAGAGCGGGTTTCCTCTTGAAACCGTACCATATTCCCTTGCATGGTGGTCACATTCTTGGTTAAGGCATTAATCATATCTTCGTAGACATTGTAGAACTTTGCCTCATATCTCGACTCGACCCCGATGATGACCCCGAACCTGGAGCTTGGGGTCTCATGAACCTGTTGTTCTTGTTGATGATATTGTGTGGGTTGTTGGTTACCTTGCTCATTCCCATATCTCAACCTCGGATTATCTCTCCAACCAGGATTGTATGCATTGGAATAAGGATCATATCTCCTTTGATTCCCGGAGCCTTGAAAACCAAGAGCGTTGACTTCCGCACTAGACCCCTCTTGAAGTTGTGGGCAATAATCAGTGAGGTGATCTGAAGCACATATCCCACACGCCTTAACTTGTTGTGTGTGTCCCTTAACAATGAGCTCTCTTACTAGTGAGGTAAGAGCTTGAACACGTTCTTCAAGTTTTGGATTTTGCGTGTTTGAGCCACGCACATTCAACTTCCCGTGGGTGGATCGCCTACTAAAATGTCTGGAGCCTTCAGAAAGCTCCTCTATCAAAGCTCTAGCGTTCGCTGGAGTCTTATTTATGATCGATCCACCACTGGCTGCATTAATCATCCGCACATCATCATCAGAGAGTCCATTATAGAAGTATAAAATTAGGTCTTCCTCACTATATCCATGATACGGACAGCTTGCACATAACCTCTTAAAACGCTCCCAATATTCATACAACGGTTCATCATATCGCTGCTCAATGTTGCTGATCTCTTTCTTGAGTGTGGATGACTTTGAAGCGGGAAAATATTTATCAAGGAACCGCTTCTTCATCTCAGACCAACTGGAGATACACCCCGGTGGAAGATAATATAGCCAATCTTTGGCCGTATCCTTAAGGGAAAAAGGAAACGCCCTCATCTTAACTTGCTCTTCCGTGGCATTACTCGGTTTCATGCTTGAGCACACAACATGGAACTCGGATAGGAACTTGTTAGGGTCTTCACCACTGAGCCCATGGAAAGATGGTAATAGATGAATGAGCCCTGACTTGAGCTCGAAAGTGGTACCAGCCTCCGGTGTTGGGAAAGTGATACATAATGGTTGCTGATCAAGATTAGGGGCGGTGAGCTCCCTCAGAGTACGAGTCTCCACCCTAGGTGGCATTTCTTCTTCCAAATTCAATGCAAATGGAAGTTCTTGAAAATTTCTTCTCAATTCCCTTCGCAACCTGAAAAGATTCAATTCTAACTCGGGATCGTAATCCACACAATCTTGGTTAGTAGCACGGGTGCCAACCATATACTAATCAAAAAGTGAAATTTCAAAACACAATCTACAATAAACACGTTTTAGTAATTGCCAAGTCCCCGGCAACGGCGCCAAAATTTGGTGAGACGCGGTCGTACGCGCTACCAAAGATAAAAGTTTATTTTCCTTCTTTCCAATACAAATAAATGTAAGTGGCAAGTAGGGTCGAATCCACAGAGACTTGGGGACTAACTCGTGCTTATAATAGAATAAATGGGGGTTTTGAGATTAAAGAATTGAGTAACTAAATACGAAGAACTAAAGTATAATAAAGAAGTGATATAATCAAGAAGAGAAGAATCTTGAGTTCGGTTAATGGCCACTTCGATTCAAACTATTGATCATTGGTTTCTCAAACATGTAACTTACTCTTAATTACTCAAAGCTGGAAATCAAATTCCTTTCCCTCAAAAGTATCGTTAAACAATCACAATCAGATGATCATAAAACTTGAACTAATGATTAATCTAATCTAATCAGAGATTAAATTCAAATCACAAGAACATCAACGAACTAGGAAACAATGAGCCAATTAACAAATTGCTAGCACAACATATTCAAATTGGAACTTGTGACTTCTCTAGTGATTAATCAAGAATAATCAGATTCATTAATCAAACCCTAGATTGCTACTCATGAAAGAAGAACAGATGAATCGGCATCAATTCTAAATCCTAGCAAATGATAAATCGAATGTATAAACTAGTAGTACTCCTAGCAATACAAACTACAATCATAGATTTAAATCAAGAAATCACAATTATAATTAAGAACAAGTTAACAAAGAGAAACCTCACAATAGTAGACCGAAGCTTGATTAACCGTTCTCAAGAATAGATTTAGGCTACGATCAACATAGCATTCATCAAGCAAATCTTCAAACTCATTATTCGAAACTCAAAAAGGGAGAAAAAGGGATTCGGGTTCTTCTCTCTCTCTAATTTAGTTCAGAAATTACAAGATATCTAAAACAAAACGTTTTTTCATTAATAAAACCTAAGGAAAGCCGAAAACTGTCGAAGAATCGCAGCCGCGTCGAAGTGCACGAGTCGGGCATCCCTAGTGCGCGAGTCGGGCTTTGGCTGCTGCCCAAACTGCAGCTTCACTCGATGTGCGCGGGTCGCGCAAGACATGCGCGCGAGTCGGGCATGTCGTGCTGACAATCCATTGCCTTCGCTCGCAGCGCGCGAGTCGCGCGAGTCCAGCCGCGCGAAGTCGGGCACTTGGTGCCGCCTAACTTCAGCCCATCAATCGATGTGCGCGGGTCGTGGGAGTGTTGTGCCCAGCTCGGGCATGCGACGCTGCCATGAATTTGGTGCTCGATGAGCTCGGGCTGTGCGTGTGTAGCGCCCAACTCCAACCTTCTCCACCGACACTCTAGGTGGGCTCTCCAACGTCCATGGTGGATACACAATGCCGTAGAGCTACAAAATGAACTTGGATGCCTCCACCATATAACATTATAACGCTAAACTCCAATGACTTTTGTGGTCTTCTTATGTTGAATGGATCGCAACCACGGGATGGAAATCCACCTGTAAATGACCATAAACACATAACCGCAAAATATCCTTAAATCTCCTCTAATATCACAAATTCATCATAACTCCCGCTTCTCCACACTAAGGTATAAATGAGTAAAACTCTCCTTCTTAAAGCTTAAACCTTAGTAAAATGGACTTCTCAACACCCTATAATCGCACATAACTTGGTCCCATCAATCAGACGATAATTATAGTTGGCAAATAAAAAGATTGGCGGACAATCAGATGATAATGAAAGCGACAGAAACGCAAGATATAAAGTACTTTCCCATAAAATAAAAGCTACTGGCTTGGCGGCCAACTACAGGCAAAACGATGGCAGCCAAATAAAAGGCTTTTAGTTGGAATTGTACTTATAAAATTAAGAAATGCTAGCGTTTACAAATGCCAACATGGGCCGAATAAAGAGTCAAAAATATTCAAAATATTACAAGCTATAAACTATTGGAGGAGCAAGAAGAGCTGAGAGAAGGCCGCCAAAAACTTCAAGAAGGGGGGACATCCCAATCTGTTTGTTCCGCCACATCCCGAGGATCCGCATCCGCTATGGCATCCTCGTCGGCAAATTTTGGATCCCCCTCGAATGGCGACAGGTGCTGGCCGGCAGCATGAGCCTCCTCGATCACATTCCAGCCAAATCCTCGAACGGTCTTGCAAACACATCTCATAGCAAGCCCGCCCATCCACCGTCATACCTCTTATGGAAGGCCGCAAAGATATTCATCGATCGTTTAAACTCAACAACATCTCGGCGGCCCCCTAACCTCGGCTTCGGCGGCAAGATCCAGACAAGCAATGTCCTTCTCAGTTTGAGCCGTGTCCAGAGCCTTGGTTAACGTCTGGACATTAGCTTCAGTCTCCTCTAGAAGAGATGCTCGCGTCCTCAACGTTACTAGCTCATCTTCCTGGGCTGCCAACTTCCCCTCTGCATCCTTCAGCAAGTCCTGGCAAGTCTCTAACGACTGCTTATAGCTGTCCGCCAGCTTCTGGTACTCAACATACTGCTCTATTAGTTCAATAGCAGCATTGTTGGCCTGCAAAGAGGAAAGGAAAACGTCAGAAGGAATAAAAAAAAAAAACAAGTAAACAAGTACAAAAACGTACCACAAGTTGGTCATGAGCAAGCCTTGCAGCAGGAGTTACCAAGGACCCTGCCGGCCTGTCTAATGGCAGCTGCATGCCTTTCAAAATACGGTAGGCAAGAATGCTACCGTTCTCGGGAATATCGGCATACAGCGACTCATCTTCCCTGACGTCCCAGTCAGGCTGATAAACCTTGCCGGGGACGACGGGTCGGCGAGCAAAGGAGGCCACCACAGCATCACTTAGCGGTACCTCTTTCTTCTCGATCCACTCATGGTACCGGGAGAAGACGCTAGGAGATAAGTTGGACAGAAAGCTGGGCATGGTAATCAGCTCCCGAATCTTCTCGCGGATGGAGGAGTAAGAGCCTGACAGCCAAGAGGCGCCGCTAATATGTTCTGGACCAGTAGCCGCGACAGCCTGCTCCCGAACCTGTGGAGGAGCATCCGCATTCAGATCTTCCACCTGAACAATCTCACGGGCAGGAGCAGAGGAAGCAGGGTCCGCCAAGGCCTACCTTCTGTTGGCAGATGTGTCCGCCGCAATTTGCTCGCGGGGCCGCCTCCTGTTCCCACCACCCTGGCAACAGGCCGGGAGGTAGAAGACCTAAGAGGAACGGCAGGGGACGGCTGGCCGCTAGTACCAGCAACAGCAGCAGTGACGCCCTGAACAGGGGCGCGAGCAACAGTTACACCGCCGCGGCCGCGACGGATGTTTTGAGGGCCATTGCGGTTTCCCCCCCTACGACCATTAGTGATGCCGTGCATGGTCTCGTACTCGTGGGAAGGAGCAGGCTGCAAATTGGTTAACGGTTGCAGGTTCTCGTCCACACAAAGTGTGTCGAGATCAAGACAGTCGAAACCTGTGAACGGCAAAAAGCAAGTTAAAAAAAAAATAAATAAAAAAAAATTGAATATATCATCAGTTGGACCAGTCCGGTAACAAACTTACCATTTTCATGGGTATGACATAGCAAAGATAGCCGACAAGGGCGGAGTTCCCAAGAATATACTTTGTGTGAGGAAGCCGAGACTTAGGTTCCTTAACCTTGGATTTCTTCCCGTCATCATAGGTGATGAGATAATCTTCGAGTGTCAAAACATGAAAAGGCAATTAACTCATCCCCGTCAACGGAACTTGAGGTAGGTGTTCCATATGAGGATGCGGCTCAGTGAAGTGGCGGCGTATAGGCAAAAATCCTCAAGCACTCAGTAACCGAAAAAGGCATCCCGCCAACCCTTCAAACCTGGTCACCTTGGGACCGAACGGTCATTTTCTTGTCGGCCGTTGTCAACGACCACCAACCAGCTTGCCTGGAAGACCCATTTTTCTTCAACCAGTGAAGATGGCGGAATAGGTTTAAAGTCTGGGGAAAGTCCAAAAAACGGATAACCCAAATGTACGCGATCAAATTCCGGACCGCCAATGGTGTAAGTTGAGCCAAACAGACATTAAAGGCGTTCAAAATCTTCACTAAAAAAGAATCCAGAGGAAGGCAAAGACCGAACTCAAAGTGATGGGTGTAAACGGTCACATGACCGGGAGGACACTCCGTCACGATAGCTCCTTTTGGCGGAACTACTAGCCGATAACCATCGGGAAAATCATACAAATTTCGAGCAACCTTGGGATAACCAAGTTCAATGGCGTCCTGGCGCCAAAGATCGTCAATTTCCACAGTAAGGGGGCCAATGCTGAAATCTTCAGGCATGAGAGAGCATCGGACCACCGGACCGACAACGCTTTCCTCCTCGCTTATGTCGTCCCTCCATGTCATTGGCGTCTTCGACCCTCCTAGCAACATTGGAGCTCTCTCCGATAACGCGTTCCAACAAGGGCTCGCTAATGCCAATATTCGCGGCAGAAGTGTCGGGCCGCGTCTTCGGTGGCACGAGCAAGAATAGACCTAAGACCGGTAAACGGACTCTCGGTTGGCCATAACAGCTTGCAATAGAATCACTGTCGTCACCTAAATCAATGATAGGCGGATTAGCGGGCCGTAGTGTCGTGCAAACTGGTCATAAAAGTCAGCCGTTACTTCAACCCTCGCGTCCGCCATACTATCCAACCAGCGTGCTCTCTTAAGGGGGCAACATCAAGGTCGAGCAAGATCGGCGGCGGACTCCTAAGGGACCGTCTAGCAAGGATTTGGTGCCTAAGCTCCCTAAGTGTTTGTCTATCACCGCTCTCCCTGGCGACCAGATATCTCCTAGTCAAATTATGCTCCTCAGGAGTGGCGGGGTCGTTAAGGAACTTTGATCTCATTTCTTTTTCTCTCTCAGCTATTAGGGGAATGTCCGACAACAACCTAGTTCTCCCCACGGGGCTAGAATCGGAAGAAGGTTCATTGTCGGCCAAAGGGGAAGAAGGTTCACTTTCGGTCATAAATGCATCACTAGGGGTATTCTGACTATCAGACTGGTCCGACATGATGAATACGCAAAGAAACTTAAGAAAACGAGGAGAAAAATTGAAGAAATACCTGGAAACGAAAGGTCGCCGGAAAAAAGTAAAGTAGTAAGTGAAAGACGCCGGAGAAGGTGAGCAAAGTTCCCAAACAGTGAAATCGCACCCAAAAGACTCGAACTTAAAGCAAAAGAACCACCGGAAACGTAAAAAGGTCGCCGGAATAGCACGAAACTTCAAACAAAGAAACCCAGAAAACCTTCGTAAAAGAATGACAAAAATTTTCGTGCAAGGAGACCGGAAAATGAAAACTAAGAGGTTTGGTGAATTTTCGAAGTAATTTGAGCACAGGAAAGGTGGTTTCTAAGCAACTCAAGCTTCGGCTATGGAGGTTTTGTCAGAGAAAGAAATCCAAAAACGACAACTGCTCCAATATAAGGCACGAATGAACGGTTGAGATTGAAAGACCTCTCAACTCCCTCTCCAGATTCATGCCAAGTGTCAGAACATGGTAAACCCTAATAAAGTAATGGGCGGGATTTTCGAAAAAGTAATCATTAACTTTTCGAAATTTTTCAACTCCCTACGACGACACGACAAATTAACTTCTTCAAAAAATTGAGCACGGCAACAATGATTCGCGTCCACCAACAACATCATTAACGGTCAAGACCCCAAATGATGCTGGGGGGGCTAGTTGTATGGGTATAACCCAAGTACGTTAGCGGACCCCTGTGATAAGTCCGCGAACGCCATAACGGACGCGAACACTGTAAATGTCGCCTTCAACTCTAACAAGTCAGTACATCAACATGGTCCGACAACGTTGGCGGTCTCCCAACAAGACAAAATAAGGGAATCTTCCCAACTGTCAGAAGCACCACAACCGTACACGTGTAAAAGGATTACGCACCCTACCAGGTGAATAGTACTTCTATAAATACCCCACTAGTACTATTCTGCAGGTACATTCTCTCACACTCAGAATTCTTATCTCTCTCTCTACTTTCTCTCTCTAAATCCTATTTGGACACGTGCTGACTTGAGCGTCGGAGGGGGTTTCCTTGCATCCCCCCCGAGGGTAGTTCACGTTTGCTTCTTGTGCAGTTATTCACTAGCGGAGTCTAATCCAAATCTTTGGCGGACTTCTCTCGAGATCGCCAACCGTTTCAACACCGAAACAGTAGTCAAACCTGCTAATCTTTACAATACGCTTTTAATAATGTAAATTGAGTTAATTATGAGAATAGTAGAAGTCAGAGTCAAAATTATTGAAGTCCACAAAATGTTGAATGTGATAATTTTCTAAAGGGAATCAAATAGCTAAAATTAGAAATATTAAACATTTGAGAGTACTAATTGATATGGATGATTTTGTTGTCACATTATCATATACTTAACTAGTTATTAGGCCTGGGCTATGCCCCGGGTAAGGAAAATTTTTATTTATTAATATTATACTTTACAATGATAACACTAAATATCACTTGGTCTAATGGTTAAGACTTTAGTATATAACCTTCAAGTCACATGATCAAACCCTGTATTATGCAAATTCTAGTTTTTTTTATTGTATGTGGATTACATGGAGTAAAATGTCTTTAGGGAGAGCGCCACGTGGCACCGTTCCTCTTTTAGGAACGCCTTTTAATATATTAGTATAGATGATTTTTCAAAAAGATCATGTATCATAGTTGAATAGAAATGCTATTAAGTAAAATAGTGTTGGATTGGTCTCAATATGAATTATCCACATATCAACATTTTATAATATTTCGAATTGAAAAGTGAAGATATTAATGGTTAAAAATGTGTGTTGGCAACCATAAAAGTCAAACAGTTACAAGTATTGAGAATCAGAAGAAGTATTACCTTGACAATTATCTGTAATGGCAGCACGTACGATAGATTTTCCTCTAGTTAAATGTTCAACAACATGATTATCCCCAACTAGCTCGCGAAACATGATGTCAACCAACTCCAAGTCCTTGGGGTGGTGCACCACGGTAAGGTAAAGAGGAGAGATGTTCGAGCTATTCAAGGCGTACGAGGCTTGGGGATATTTCCTAACCATGTAGCATGCAACCTCTTTCTTGCCATTCATCACGGCGAGGTGCAAAGGCAGATTTTGTTGGGAATCCTTACGCCATAACAACTCCTCTTTTCTATGAACCACATCTTGAACGTCAATGACACTTACATGACTTGATGCCGTGTGAAGGTCCATATCAGTAAGCACTTCATTGACTCTAATACCATGTTGTAAATTATTAGTAGGATGCCTTCGAGAATCCATCCATATATCAGTAGATATGGCATAAACTGTTATGTTAGTAACCATGACTCGTGGGATAAGGGAACTTCCCGTATGGGTGGTAATTTCCCACGGATCATGGCTTCAAAGAATTGTTGGGAGAGGGATGCCCATCATTTTCATAATTTTTTCTTTCTCCTTCTCAAGATCTTTTTCTTTCATTGTTTTAGGGAGATTTTGGTTATTGCTCATAGTCAAGTTTGTAGGAATTGAGTCTAATTAGGTTTATGTAGTTTAGGTCTATTTGATGGGATTGAGAAACATATTGTGGTAATGGTCTATTTATATGTGAGGAGAGAATAACATATAGGTAGAAGGAAGAAATGTACAAGCAATTGCACCAACAATGCATGATAATTTCTAGGCCTAAAAATAAGTGTGGACCAATTTGTCCAACCAATGTAGTTCACTTATTTTTGTTTATTACTCTCAGGTTGACTTGGTCTATTGACTTATATAACTACTACATCCCCATCTTCTTTTGTTGCTTACAAATTACAATTAACTTGCTAGTTAAGGTTTTGTTTTTCATTTACGAATAGTCTAATTATATTTATGGAGTGTATAATATACTTAATACTCCATCTTAAAAAAAATTATATCTCCTCTTCTATTTTGTGGTCAAATTAGTATATTCTCATCATATATATACTCATCGATCAATAATAAATGATATATAATCAGGTGAAATCTTATTAATGTGATTATCAAAATAATACTTCAATGATGTCTGGCCCAATAATACTCCATGCTTTCTTGAAAAAGCAGCTACTGTAGCCATTTGGGCCTGGGGACTTGTTATCGTCAATGTTAAAAAGGGCAGATTTGACATCCTCTCCAAAGGAAAGGGCTACACAAACTTCTCTCGCTCTTCGCTGATGACAGCTCTCCTTCTCCGATGATTGTGTTACTCACATGTGCCTTAGGTAACCGATCGTGCCCAAAGAAGGTCTTATAGTACTCCAGAAAGCTCCCTCTATGGTATCACCGTCCTCCATCCATTCACTCGTCATATTCTTCACCCTACTCACCTTATTGTGACATCTGCGTTGCTTTAAACAAGCATGGAAGTAGGAGGTGTTTGAATCTCCCTGTTTCATCCATTGTTGTTTAACCTTTTGATGCAGGAAACTTAACCTAGCTTTATTCAATTCAAGATAGTTTTGTCTTACCTCATTTTCAGCAGAGTATAAATGAGTATTTTCAGGATCATCATGAACCTGTTGTTGTACTATCAACAGCTGTTTATAAGCTTCATCTGCTGCATTCTCTACATCCGTAAATTTTTCTTTATTGAGCTCTTTAAGGAGTTTTTTCAACTTCTTTAGCTTTGTGACTATTCTGAACATAGGCACACCTTGCACACTTTCAACCCACACCTCTTGAACTTTTGGAAGAAAAGACTCAAAGAAAGGTCCACATATTAAAAAAACCTAAATGGTCTGGGTTTAGAAATAGTGGTACTCTCCATTTTGATCGACAAGGGCAATGATCCGAGATACTTTCAGCGGAAAAAAACCGTTTCAAAGATTAGGATAAACCTCCATCCATTCTTCATTCACAACAACTCTATCTATCCTCGAAAACACTCTGTCACTTCCCTCCCGTTTGTTAGACCAGGTGTAGAAAGGACCGAGTAGCTAGCTTGCTCCCCGCAATCTACAAGCTCTCAGACATTGCTTAAACTCCTTAACTTCATCTAATGAGATAACCGAACCTATCCTTTCATTTAGATGCAACACATTATTAAAATCCCCACCTACAACCCAAGCCCCTACAACATTCCCGCTAACCTTTTCAAGTTCTCCCAAAGACACTTCCTATCCAAAGATATCATTAAACCCATAGATCATTGTGACCCACCACTTCCTGCCAGTAGCTAGGTGGTGCACATCACAATGAATAAATTGTGCTGAAACCTCTCTTATATTGACAACAAACTTATTAGGGAGCCAAATCATCCAAATCCTTCCACCAGGGTGACAAAGTGGTAATTTGTAGCAATACACCATCTCTTCCCAAATCTTGCAAACACCTTAGGGAAGTTGCCACACCTAACCCTAGTTTCAAGGAGTCCACACACCCAATACCATGATGAGATAGAAACCTGTTCACATTATTGTATTTATGAGGACTATTAAGGCCCCTTGTGTTCCGTAATCCAAGATTATCCATGAGGTGGGATCATATCCCCCCGTCATGGTTTAAACAAATCCTCTTTCATATCTTGCACATCCCTTTCATTATGCCTTGGTATTACCTCGTTCCTCCCCCAGTTCTTCTACTCCCTGCTCCTCCTCTCTATGATGTTGCACGGTGGACATTTATCGGTTCGATCACGTATACCCGGCGGCATTAGTAGCAGCTTCATTACTTCTCACCTTAGGCACCCAACGTTGCTTAGGTTGTATTTTGTTTTTGGCCACTTCATAACGCTTCTTCCTACATTCCTCAACAAGATGCCCAATCCCTTTGCAATCACCACAAAAGATTGGCTTACACTCATAAGTCACGCCTCGAGTCATCCTCGCACCTTGCTCATTCAAGAATGAAACCGAATCCGGAAAGGTTTGATCCAAGCTTTTACTTCAACAAGAACTCTAGCATACTCAAGCATCTCTTTCTCGTGCCGTGGGCACGATCGCACGAATAGGCCTTCCAATCATACTAGTTATCTTATTCAAAGATGATTGTCCCCGCACTTCGTAGGTAAATGAGGCAAACGTACCCAAGTAGGAACACATTTCACATCAATATATTGCAAATCAATATCGTGGGACCAGTTTTTCACAATAACAGGTTTTCGATCATATAAGATTGGTCCTGCCTCCATTGCCTTCTTCTTACCATCCAAATCCCTAAAGCTCACAACAAAAACTCCATTCTCCATCATTGCCACTTTTTCAACACCAAATTTTCACCAAATTCGCCTAATAAAACCATTAATTATACGAAACGGGGGTTTTACACCTAAAATATAACATATAACAAACGATTTCCAAAGATTCAATTTCGGGGCTCACATCATCCATAGTAATTTTCACAATATTATCATTCTCAACAGGGACACGATTCCCGCCAGGTTAAGTTTAAGCCTTCCTCAGAAATATTAGCAAATAAATTTTTCCAAGCATTATTACCTGGATTGCTATTCAATTGATGAGGAGAATGGTTGACATTTGATGGCCCAGACTGCCTCAATGGGGTTCGCACAGACGCTATCCACTTATCTAGTTTACTTTGCGCCGCCTCAAAGTTAGCCTTATCTTGATTTGATAAATTCATTTCAATATGGAGCCATGCGATTCCGTTTCATCATCGTCTGATGTCCAAACTAGTGCAGAAATCTCCCGAACTTCATTGACACTCTTCATCTTTTTTGCATCACCAGACTGGGGAATCCTCAAAATTGTCGTCTTCTGATTTTGAGAAGCAGATCGTTTGGTGTTCGTCTTCATCTTTCCATCGTTTCCTTTTTTCGAGCCCTTTGCCATTTCCAGCTTCCGCCGAGGTTCAAATCGAGAGAACAATGGAAAACTCACATTCTAGAGAGAGAATCTCTAAACTCTATCTTTCCAAAACACTCCATTAATATAAAGTTACTCTTAAGGTCTTAACATAATAAAGTTACCCTAAAAGTGGTAAAAGTTACCCTAAAAGTGTTAATAGTTACTCTTATAATAAATAAAGTTGCCCTTGAAATATATAGAATTATCCTTAATATAATAAAGTTACCCCAAAATTGGCAAAAGTTACCCCAAAACTAACAAAAGTTACCCTTCAAATGTATAAAGTTACCCTAAAAGTGTTAAAAGTTACCCTTCAAATATATAAAGTTACCCTAAAAGTGTTAAAAGTTACCCTTCAAATATATAAAGTTACTCTAAAAGTGTTAAAAGTTACCCTTATTTTCAGTTTTCAGATTAAGAGTTGTTTTCAGCGGATCTCACCCCTATATATATATATATATATATATATATATATATATATATATATATATATATATATATATATCATTCGAAGAAGTAGTAATCTTTGAAGTAATAAGGTAAGATCAGTTATCAATAATTACGTTTTTTAGTTAGTTAAATTCAATTAATATTAAAAATATGTTCATGAAATAATTTTGAAGGTCAGACAAGATATTAACAAATAATTTTTTCAGACAAAAAGGTACCTTATTGGCAACCCTAATTAACAATTTGTCTTTAAATAAACTAGATACAATTAGCTTATAACATATTAAATAATGTAATTGAGCATCAATTTATGTGAACCATTACGTAATAACTTCGTTTATCAATATCCAACAATAGGTAGCAAAATTAATGCAAAATTACAAAGTAAAAAGTGTCAAAAGTACTTACATACATAATTTCCTTGTACGTAATTAAGAAAACTTATAATATACTGTTGGGTTGTTAGATATTATTTTCATTTTCCTTATTTATTTTATTCATCATCTGTTATTTTAGGAAGGTTGTTAGAGTTGCTGTTGTTGATAAGTGGTATATATGTCTTTCTTTGTAATAAGTTTGACTTGACTTTCTAAATCAGATATAGAGAATTTCTCTCTCTTACTTTCCTTTCTCTCTCTTCTCTCACTCTCATTTACATTCTGTTCATGGTATCGGAGCTTCCAGTGTATGGAATGTTTTTTTTTCGATCCGATTTCCGCTGAATTATCTTCCTTCCTTCTTGAAATCGTTCTGATTTCTCTTGAATCGTATCATTCTGCGATTTTTTTTTTTTGCTTCGATTTTGAAGATTTTTCTCGTTTTTTTTTCTGAAAATTTTCGTCATTTTCTGCGAAATTCTATTGAAGAATTTTCTTTCTTGATTACGATGGATGAAATGGTGCAAAATTCGCCGCCTAATCAAGGTATTAATTTCAACGATCCGTATTATCTCTCGAATGGAGATCATCCAGTATGCAAACTTGGTACTCATGTTCTTAATGGTTCCAATTACATCAATTGGAGTAGAACGGTGCGTATGGCTTTAGTCACGCGTAATAAACTTCAATTTGTTGATGGAACTTTACCCGCACCCGATTTGTCTTCGCCGGATTATCAAAAATGGTCGAGGAATGATTATATGGTGTTGTCATGGATCTTGAATTCAATGGATAAGAACATTGCCGATAGTTTTATGTTTGTGAATTCTTCCGCCGAGTTGTGGCCGGAAATTGCGTAAAGATTTGGTACTTCTAATGCTCCTCAATTGTTTGAGTTGCATAGGAATTTCGAGTTCTATTTCTCAAAATTCCGATTCGATTGCCGAGTATTATTGTCGCTTGAAGCGTTGTTGGGATCAACTTCATGTTTTGGAAGGTTTACCCGATTGTACTTGTGGTGCTTTGAAGTCGTGTAGTTGGGGTTTACTTAAGAAGATTTTGGAGATGGATCAACGCAAGAAATCGATGCAATGTTGTCCTGGCTTCGAGTAGGTCTTATGATCGTGTTACCACAAATTTGTTGAGTGTTGATCCCCTACCTTCTCTCAATAAGGCCTATTATACATTACAGCAGGTTGAGCAAAGAAAAAAATTTGCATCATAATTCTTCTTTATCTTCCCGAGATGAGTGCATTAAATGTCGTTGCCGCACATACACCTAAAGTTTTTCCTAAGCCTACTTATATGCAAGATAAGAGGGATGCAAAGAGGCTTAAGAGTGATTTGGTTTGTGATCATTGCAAGAAGAAAGGTCATAGTATTGATTCTTGTTTCAAGTTGAAAGGGGAGCCGATTGGTATGCTACTTTGAAGGGTAAAGGAGTCACCAAAATGGTCGCTAATGTTACTCTTGAACCTAGTGTGTTAGGCAAGTGTCCTATGGAGGCCGGTGAATCTAGTAATTCCTGGGAGGTTCAAGTTCTCGTTTTTGGCTTCTAACATGGATCCGAAGGTCTTATCTCGCCATGTATCATGAGTTTCAGGCGTTTAATGCAACAACTGGAGGTTCTTCCGCAGATAATCCTCTCGCATCTACAAATAATTTGGCAGTATCGCCGCCGTGTCCAATGTTAATGCTATTGCAATATCGTTTTGACAAGACCTCCCCGGCTTATCGATACAGAGCCACCGATCACATGGCCGCAATCTTGCTTTATTTGCTTCGTTAACAATTATGAAAAAAGCCAATTCAAGTAGGGATTCGATAACTATTAAAATTGTTAAGCAAGTAGGACAAGTAGTATTAACTCCATCCATTACTCTCCAAAATGTGCTTTATATCCCCGATTTTAAACACAATTTGTTATCCGTTGGTAGATTGCTTGATCAAAACCACTTATCCGCACATTTTGAGAAAACTTCTTGTTCTTTTCAGACCTTTTAACTAAGGAAATAAAGGCTATCGGGACAAGACACTCTCGCCGTACCACCCGCTTGTGTTCCTTCTTCCGAGTCTATTTACTCTTCTACCGCAGCTTTTACCTCTTTCATTTCCTAGTTCTACCGCCGTCAATAATACTATTACTTCTATAAATAAGCCTAGTATTGCTCTTGTTCATGCTAGGTTAGGTCATATCTCTCGCTAGCAAGTCGAAACATGTAATAGTTCCTATTACAGCAATACTAATTGTGATTTTAGTTGTGAAGCATGTGTGTTTGGTAAACATCATAAAGTTCCTTTTCCTATTTCTCATTCTTTCGTCGCCGCACCATTTGATTTGGTGCATATAGATCTGGGGTAAATATAAACGACCATCTTTATCTCGGTGCCACATATTTTCCGACTATTTTGGATGATAATACTCGAACAACCCGGACTCATTTGCCGCATGATAAGACTCGTGTGTTTTCTATTGTTTCGCTTTCTTTGCTTATGTCTTTACTCAATTTGGCAAAGTCATCAAAATGGTTAGGAGTGATAATGGGACTGAGATTATTCAAGAGTCTTCAGGCTATTTTCTTTGCTACTAAAGGGGTTGTTCATCATAAGAGTATACCGGGAAATCCTCAACAAAATGGTAGGGTTGAGCGAAAGCATCGGATCTTTTGGAGACTCGCCGTAACTTTGCGATTTCATGCACATTTGCCATTTCATTTTTGGGGGCGATTGTTCGCTTATCGCTACTTATTTGATCAATTTGTTACCGAGTTCCGTTTTGAATCGGAAGTCTCCTTATGAGTCGTTGATGGGTAAATCACCCGATTATACTCATTTGAGGGTGTCGGGTTAGTCTTTGTTATGCCGCACAAAAGGTCGGGTGATAAATTTGCTCCAAGATCCAGAAATGTATTTTCATTGGGTATCCCTATGGGCAAAAAGGCTACAAGTTATATGATTTGGAGACTCATAAGATTGTTTTTAAGTAGAGATGTTCATTTTGAGGAGTCCGTTTTTCCTTTTCAAAAAAATTCCCCCTAGTTCTGCCACCGATGGTCGGGCTGCTTCCTCCGGTAAATCCCGCATTGGATTTTTCTTCTCCTACCCCTACACCACTTACTTCTTCTCTTGCTCCACCCCTTTCTTCTTCTACCTCTTCTTCTCCCGTGATAAATTCTCCCGAGCCGACTCCCGTTATTTCTCCACCCATGCCCGCAATGTCTATTCGTCATTCCCGCTCGAGTCCCTCGCCTGCCTAAGAAATTCACTCGATTATGTTGTTACCATCCCCCGGTGGTTCTTCTCATCCTTCTCTTACATCTCTTCCTTCCAAGCACTATCGATCCCGTTTCTTCAACATCTTTCAATGTTTTTGCCGAACCTTCTCTTACTTTCATGCCCTCCGATTCTCTTCATACTTTAGCCAATGTTCTTACAAACTTATGAACCTAGTACATATGCTCAGCCAAGGATCATCCGTAACGGGTCATGCAGCCATGCAAGATGAGGTTCGAGCTATGGAAAATACAGAACTTGGGAACTTACCACCTCGCCACATGGGAAAAAGGCTATAGGCTCCAAGTGGGTCTTTAAAACTAAGTTTGATCCTAAAACCGGTGCCGTACGTAGGTGTAAGGCGAGGATTGTTGCTAGAGGGGATAAGCAGTGTCAAGGCAAGGATTATAAGCATACGTTTAGTCCCGTAGCAAAATTTACAACCTGCTCGAGTTTTGATTGCTTCTTGCAAAGAAATGCTCGGGATATTCAAAGAAGTTGATGTCAATAACGCCTTTTTACATGGTTATCTTGATGAAGAAGTCTTTATGACTCCACCTCAAGGGTACACTAAGGCACAACCAGGTCAAGTATGTAGGCTTATTAGGTCCATTTATGGCCTTAAACAAGCTTCTTGTTGGAATCAAGAACTTAGCAAATTCTTGATTAATTTTGGTTTTGTGCAATCTAAACAGACTATTCAATGTTCATTAAGAAAGCCGGTAATTCTTTCTCCGTTATTGTAGCTTATGTCGATGATTTGTTATTGATCGGCAATGATCCTTCCGTGCTTACTTCTTTGAAGACTCGCATTGCATGATGCTTTTACTATCAAAGATTTGGGTGAACTTAAATATTTTTTGGGAATCGAAGTGAGTAGATCTTCAAATGGGATTTTGTTAAATCAAAGAAAGTATGTCCTTGATATGCTTAGGGATGCTAACATGTCTTCTTGCTCCCCCGCTACTTTTCCATTACCTAAGGGTCTTAAACCGAGTATTCATGATGGAGTTCCCTTACCCGATCCGAAAGTTGTTTCGACGGATCATTGGCAAGTTTTTGTATCTTACTCTTACAAGACCCGACATTAGTTATGCAGTCCAAAGAATTAAGCCGCTTTTGCATGATCCTAGAGATGCTCATTTGTCACCGCCATGCATGTACTCGCATACTTAAAGGGTACTCTCAACATGGGTTTATTTTATCCTCGCCGAAAAACAAGATGCTTTTTGTCAAAGATATACGATGCCGATCGGGGTACTTGTGCGGATACAGTGAGATCTTTGTCTCGGTTATTGTGTGTTTTTAGGCACGCGCTTTGGTTTCTTGGAAGACTAAAAAACAAAGTCGTTGTATCCAAGAGTTCCACAGAGGCGGAATACAGAAGTATGAGTTACACTGCCAATGAGTTAGTGTGGCTCGAAGGTCTTTTGGCTGATTTGGGTGTGGTTGTTCCTAATCCTATTACTCTTTTCTGTGATAATATTTCCGCCCAACATATTGCAGAAAAATCCCCGTTTTCATGAGAAAACAAAGCACATGAGGTCCAAACATCGAAGCTGGATGTTCATTTTGTTAGGGAACAAATTCAGAGTGGTTTTCTTCAGACCAAATATGTGAAGTCAGCTCTTCAACTTGCCGACATTATGACAAAACCTCTAGGAGGTGATCAACATCATTTTCTTAGTCATAAGCTTGGACTTGTTCAACAACCACCTGTTCAAGATTGGCATTGTCTTTCAGCCCCTGCTCCATCTTGAGGGGAGGATGTTGGGTTGTTAGATATTATTTTTATTTTCCTTATTTATTTTATTCATCATCTGTTATTTTAGGAAGGTTGTTAGAGTTGCTGTTGTTGATAAGTGGTATATATGTCTTTCTTTGTAATAAGTTTGACTTGACTTTCTAAATCAGATATAGAGAATTTCTCTCTTACTTTCCTTTCTCTCTCTTCTCTCACTCTCATTTACATTCTGTTCATATACCATATGAATTGTGAAGCATCGCATAAAACTAAAATCAATAGAGTCCACTTTTTTCCTTCTCAGAAGCTAACAACATGAGAGTGAAGGGAACATGGAAGAGATATCGCAAGATCTTATTCCCCCGTTACACGACCTTGGTGAAAAGAGAGGAATAAAGAAAATCATTAGTACACCTAAAAGCACCCCTCCGATAACTAACACCAAAACAGCCAACCAATTAGCTACATTATGCAACATAACAAAAAATCCCGCCATGAACGCCACACACATGGTGGCAAGGGCAATTCCTAGCAACGGAAGTGCGACGTCGAGCGATAATAGGACGAGCCTGAGATCATCAAGGTGAGCCCAAATGAGGGTGACCGCAGCAAGGATGGCGCTATACATTGAAATAGTGTTGCAGATCACGAACACTTTAAAGGCAGCCTTGTGGGCTAGAGTAGCCATGCCTACGTGGGGCTCATTGTTGTTATAGCCACCAGGGATGTTCGAGGCGGAAGCGTAGGTTACGGTGGCTACTAGAGTGGACACCAATAGGAGTGTGTTGATTCTCTCCTTGTACTTGTTTTTCTTTTTCACTTTTGGATGATTACTACTTACTATGTTTCCTTTTTTTCTTTTCTGTTGAAAACTTACTATGTTTCCTTGGTCATCGAGTACCACGGAAACAGTGGAGGTATTTTCATCACTTACAGCTACAGGTGAGTGTTCATTAGTGTGGCTACCTGCGCTCGTGTCTGCTGGCGTATCAAGAGCGTTTATGTGGTGCAATTGTGGTGCTCTTGGAACACCCGCATATATCAAGGATAACCAAGCCAACCGCTGCAAAATTTAAGATTGAATAACTTATCAATAGTATCAATTTTTTTTTTTTAGAGAATGTATAGTATCTTTTAAGTAAACATATTACATAGTAAATACTAGCTCGTATACACACGATGCGCGCGACAACATATTAAGATTAATATTCGTAATCGTAAAAAACATTAATATCAATGCGAAAATAAACATGTACTTTGTACTTACAATTTATTTTTACAAAACATAGGATTGAAAATGAATATAAGAGTTTGGTCTATGCTTTACTTTTTCTCATCAGCCTTAACTATTTCGCTTGAATAACATCTCGACTACGACAATTATGAAATCGAAAATACAAAGATCGCAATACTCTTTTTTCTAGGTAATTTGTTGAATTATGTTCTTTGTAATTGTTATTGAATATTTAGGTAAAAGAAAACTTTATATTTGTGGCTTTACAATTGTTGGAAAATTTCTATGTTATGTTAGTTTCCTCATCGTAAGTACTCTTTTAATAGTAATCAATCTCAAACTTTTTTACGTTAGTTTTCTCTTTCTACAACTTTTCTTATTATGCACAATTGTAATTCAGGAAATGAATGACAAATTTTGAATATTTTTTTATGTTTCAAATTAGGGGTATATAAGTCTTTTTATAGGAGGATACCATAGCTTCCCTTGGCTTATATAATAGAGATATAGATAATGCATTTCACTTAGAAAAAACTAATCAACAATGATGATAAAATATAGCAATATGAGGTCTTGCTAGTAAGCCAGAAACGAAACGATAAGGAAAGCAAGACAAGAATGGATTTTTTTTTTCATGGATAGTAATTGAAGAGGGTTCAATAGTACTTTACTACTTTTATATGAATGAAATTGCTGTACATTGAAGACTGAAGGCGGCGTTTATATTAAAGATTAAGGTCTAGGGATAGCTCATATTATAACCCTTGAACAACTAACTGCAAAGTGTTTAATGAGATTATTATTAACAAGAAATAAAAATCTATATGGCTTCCAAGATCGTAACAAATGTATGATTACGTTTTAGTCAGTGTGAGAGGTGAAATGCATAAACGAAGCATTTAAGAGGAAAGGAATTCCGTTATATTTGTAAATCTAGCAAATAACTTTCATTCCACATAATATTAACACTAATTATACTTGAAGAACACGTGCATCGTACCATCATATACTCTAGGTGTGGATGATTGTCAGGTGATGGTATAATTAGTGACCAAGTATATGTAACAGTTGAAAATTGTTATGTTTATTTTTCTAAATTAATTTTACACCATGGTCATATATCTAGCATTTTCACTATTATTTCAGTAGAATGTTATATTGCATACTAGCTAGTTAAAAAGTTGATATAGTGGAACTTCCTTTCTCTTCTATGATTATTGATTCAATCAAACAAAATGAAACTCCTCTAGAGGGTGGGGGGGTTCAAAATTAGTGGCTACATTTGGGTAGATAAGATATTTGTTAGAGTTGATAATGAATTGCAGCACCATGCTCTTTATACATTGACTTGTAAACGCAAGCCTCGATAAAGGGTCAACATAAGAAGCTAGTGTGGCCAAATATTAAGTCTGCGTCGTAGCAATGATCAATCTAGCACTTTTTGAAAAAAAAAAAATTTCATTTGATTAAGAGGAAAACAAAATTGTATCCTTCCAATTCTCTTTCATTCCCTTTCCTCATATTATATCCAAACAAGGAAAATTGAACCTGTCCATTTCCCATACAAATTCTCCTATTGTTAAATAGGACTGGATTGCGCCCACCACGAAGGAGTGCAAATCCAATTTACAAGACTTAAGGAGTGCTCCACCTTAAAAACCACATTTACAATAATGTTTACAGAAATTTCAAATTTTTATTAAGTTGACACAAGTCATATATTTCTTCAATGTGGGATACACATCCCAACACTCCCCTTTTCCAAATTCATTAGTTGCGGACAACACTTCCACTCACACGCGGGTTGTTCATGGGTTCAACACCGCCCCTAACATGTGATTTGTCCATAATCATGGCCCCGATCAATCACGTTAAGAGATATAACCCACACGCAGCTAGAAATAGCTTCTCCCACATCGAAGAATTGAGAGAGAACGACTAACATATAGCTAGCGGTTATCCCCACCAACCACCAATTTTTTGATGACTAACACTACAACCTTATATTTAGCAAACTCTCCTCCTGAGGCTAGATTAGGCCCAATGAAGGTTATCACCTATCCAAACAAACTATCGATGAAAGAAGAAAACGATAAACGAACCTTAAAATGCGAAACATGTTCACTTTTACGTACCTCTTCAAATGAAGGAACACCATGTCCACAATCCTCGGCAATGTCAAGAGCTGTAAACCCAGCCTTGTTCTGGAGGGTTAACTTGACCCTCTTATCCCATGACAAAACATAAACCACTTTAGGATGTTTTTCCATGGTAGCTAAATGCAAGGGAGTGTTACCGTCTTCATCTTTCGTGTTGATCATTTTCTCAAATCCTGGCTGTCGTAAGATAAACTTAACGACCTCAGTTTTCCCACTTGCAGCTGCCACATGAAGGATGTTGTGTCCCCTCTTGCTAACTAATAACATGGCTCTTACAGGAAAACGTGAAAAGAACTCCTTGACTACGTCAACATTACCTCCAATGCAGGCCCAATGAATAGGAAATAACCCTTTTTCGTCGATTTTGAAGGCTTGGTTTTGCAACCTAGTATTATCAAATATGCACTTAACTCCATCAAGGAAGCCTGTGTAAGCAGCATATGAAATTGGTGTGCTTCCCGTTTCATCTGTCTTATATCGTACGACTTCCTCGTATTTGTTGCTAATCATTCCAAAGATATCTGCTCAGAAGTAAAATTGCATGAGTATATTCCCATTAAATACTAGGTTTGAGCTATTGTTCATGAAGAGGTGGTGATGAGTGATGACATAAAGGTAGTTTATACCACCTCATTGGCAGGCGGTAATAAATGAATGTCATGACACAAGAGTAATTTTACAAGAGAATTATATGTCAATGATGGTAATAAAATTCAAAGTCCATCATTGAACATCATATTTTGTTCATAAATTTTAATCTACGCTCAATACCACCTTTTGAAATGGTGATAAATGTTAATAAAATTATAGGAAGATATAATATTTCAGGGACAAGTATTACCATGGTCCATGGATAATGGCATAAAAATTATTTGCACAAAAGTTACACTCAAATTCATAATTAATACCGCAATTTATTACGCCATACTAAACGGATAAAACTTAGTGTACGAGTGGGTAGCTTTATCTACTACTAATAGAATTTAATGTATGGTTAACGCAGCTCACCGTGAACAATTACTTTTTATAATCTATTAGAAGCGGGTAATCACCCATTGGTGGGGTAGATGTAGTTATGTCCACGGGCATCAATGTAGGTAATGATAGATAATAAAGAAACTTAAATAAAAAGTAAACTAAGATGGATAAGATATAGAGAAACCCTCGAGATCGCCAATCCTCGAGAGAAAGAAAAAAGAACAAACGCAATAGTTTTGAAATAAAGTACGGTAGAAAATAATTGTATGTACTATACTACTATGTAAATACTCTCTTTATTTCTTGCATGTGGTTGTCGACACTTTTTAACATTTTTTATGGATAACAATTATGGAGGGAAATGTGGGTAAGGGAAAGGGAGGAAAAAGAAGGAGAGGGAAGCGTGAACTTGGATATTCTCTTTTCGATGTTGGAATAATTTGGTTGATTAATAGAGAAAAAATAAAAATTCCAGTTCGATTTACTTAGCTAGTACCTTTGTTTTTTGCAGTAATTGCTGCATGAATAACAGACCTCGCTTCGGGACGATTTAAGTGACTTAGAGCATCCGGACATTGATCAACGATTTGTGTGGAAAGCATGTACTTGGCAAGCTCCCAGAACTGTGCTTTAATAGCCAAGTAAAGTGGAGAAATCTCCTTTGCGTTCAACTTGTAAAATGTTTGTGGGCAATTCTCAACCAAGCATTTCGCCATTTCTTCTTGCTGATTTTCTAATGCAATATGAAGGGCAGTGTTACCATCTATGTTTTTTGCCTCCAACATCGAGATCTCATCAGCATTATTTCGCGGTTGTGCAGCCGAATGAGATATGAACGTCCGAACGGCCTCTAGCTCGCCGTTCCTTGAGGCGACATGGATCGGAAGATCGCTGTTAGAGTTTGGCTGGTAAAGAAGTGTTGGACTTACTCCAACAATGAAATCAATGTAATATATGTGCCCGACACTGGCTGCTAGATGAAGGAGGCTGCTGCCGTCAGACCCGCAAACGAGATTAGGTATGTTGGTATCTTGGCCTATTGCACTCCTGAAGCCATTTAAGTCTTCCCTGACCAGCATTGCATAGTGTCCGGCATGGATGTACATAAAATTTTGTGGATGTTGCATGCCGAATGTTTATGTTTTTATTTTTTGGGGGTGCTACACTGCTACTAGCTTACTATTGCTTGGCTGACCTTGGAGTTGGTGTTGATTGGTGGGATGATATAGGAGTTCTAGTAGTTGTGCTTGTGTGGATATGATCATATGAATGTGCTCCTCTTTGTTATAAAGGACACAACTTTTGGATTAGCTTGGCACTTTCCAAATCCACTTAGTATTATTTACTAATTAGTCATACTATATTATTATGTCGTCCTAGTTTAATGATTTGTGGAAATGGGTCTTTTTCACTTGTCACTTGAGGGTGCTTTTGGTAGGTCGGAGGTGGAAAGAGAAACACGTCCGCAAAGTAATATGGACACCAGCTACTCTAGAAGAAGCTTTTTGTTTTTTTTGGAAGATGTTATAGCATTAATTCAAGGGGCATATAGAGCTTGAAACGTTTTGAGTATTGTTTTTGTTCACATTAATAGGACAAGGTCAAAGTCAAAGTCAAAGCAAAATTATAGTATTATGTATATCAATATCTATACAAATATATTAAAAGATGTTCTGAAGCAAGTATACGCTCCACGCGCACTCTCCCCTTGCGCCTATGTCATCAACATATATACATTAAAAAAATTAAACACGTTTCGCATAAAGATTCGACCTACGCGACCCCAAGCTTACTATAAGAAAGCTTCTAACCAATAAACTATGCAACATTGGGATCTTTTTTTTTACATTAAAAATATTAATAACCCTGAAAGACGCCCGCTTAATAAAGTAGATATTATCAAAACGCGTAGACAAGCTTAATACACGTCACATGCCGTTTCCTTCAACTCTAAAATGATAATATCCTAGAAAATTATCAAAATAATACTGTAAAGTGCCCCGAACACGCGACCTCTCAATTCAAATGTCATAATCTTAGTATATAACCAAATTCTAATTCTAACTACTAAATCTTTACGCTCTATCAAATTTATTTAATGAAATTACAAGAGAAAAATCAAATGAGTAGAAAAATCTACTATTATTATTAAAAGACATGGGCAATAAATATAGGCAATTATATATTACTCTCTTTTTTAACATTTCAATATATTAAATTATTAAAATAATCCGAAATATTACCCGAGCCTCGAGCGAACCACTGGTTTACAAATTATAAAGGCTATGAGAAATTGGCCAACTTTATTGACATTTCTTAGATGTATTGGTGAGGTCAACTTGATATTCATTGGCTATTCTTTCATCTCGGCCCACTGGCCACTAGTTCTAGGGATGTTATAATTTATTTTTATTTTTGTGGATGTTAGAAATCAAGAGGCCTTTTCTGTAAATTTGCCAACATTAATTCAATCATTCAAGTGGTCGGACAAGATATACATATGCGCCAGACCAGCAGTGCCACCATTCTTAAAATCCTGTGGACAAGGAGGATCCTGAAACGTTGAAATAAGAAAGCAAAAGAAAAGGAAACGTTGGGAAATATACTCACTGCAATCTCATTCATTTTTTTATAAATTAAATCCCTAAATAAATAGGCTTACAATAACAACCGCTAAAAAAAGAAGTAAATAATACACTAATCAAGAAATGCATTCATCATATACTTCGGGTGTCACGACGCTCACGTTATTACCCTGACGCATACAATAAAAGATTGTACTAACGAAATGCATCAATTAACCAACATATCACTTTCCTAAAACTAGTCCACTAAACATTAAAGCATAATTAAAACACCCCCTTGCTTCAAAAGTTGTAGGGAAAATCTGTGAAGCAGTTATCTTTTATTTTGTGATGCACGTTTCACCACCTTCAATAATCTTCATTTGTTGATGCACTTTTCACCAATATGTATTCTTTGTACTTTAAAGCATTTCTTTCCATGGTGCATATTATCACCCGAAATTCTAGAACAATGTTTTTTCCTACGACCATGCACCACGGTTTTTTGGTCATCATTCTTTTTTTTTTTGGGTGAACCATAGCATTTCATTAACTTAAACTTAAAACATTAAAGAGTTCAATACAATCCGCGTTACATTGGTTCCTACAATAACCGGGGGTGATAGTAATCGCCTAGTTACATTACAACTACTTTTCGAGTCCCGCGAGTGCTTGGCCAAGATGTCAGCCACCATGTTATGCTTCCTTCCACAAAACTCAATCTTCACCTGCAGGCATAGGCTCCACCTTCTTCTGCATAAATCCAAGATATTACAATATTTGTCCAACACATAATCATTAGTCCACTTAAGCAGACGAGTAGCCACCAAGCAGTCCGAAAAAATAGTGATATCTGTTATGCTACGCTCCCCAATAGTACCGAGGGCCACATAGATAGCCATAAGTTCGGACCAGAGGGAGTCACTAGTATAACACCTATGTTGGAAACCCAATTGCCACTGGCCCCTTTTATCTCGAATCACGCCCCCTAGGTCCGTGCACGAAGTCGGACCCAAATGTGCAAGATCAACATGAAAAACCAAGGAGGTAGGGGTATTAAACCTGGGATCAAGCCTAGGATTCTTACACACATTTCCCCCCAAGGCGGCGGACAAGTCAGATGCAATTTTTACAGCCTTTTGGATAGTAAGTGAGGCCGGGGAAGGTTTAGTTTGCTTAAATACACACTCGTTACGGTCCTTCCATATCTCATGACAAATATAAGGGAACACTCTATTCCACTTACAACCATTAACACTAACTGAGCACGTAAGGTTTGCTTGGAGCTAGTCCACAAAACACAAGTCAAATGGAAAAGTTAAAGGGGAAAGGTCCCATACTTCTCTGGAATAGGGGCAATCTCTTAGAATGTGGGAGGAGTTTTCGATCTGATAGGCGCAACGAGGACAAGACGAGTGCATAAGGACTCTACGCTGACTTAGGAGAGCGTTATGCGGAAGTCTATCCCTCCAAGCCAACCATAGGATGAATCTTACCTTTGGTTCAGTGTGGCACTTCCACAGCCAGGAGAGCTCGTAATAAGCATTAGGGAGTTGGGCCGAGTACGCAAGGCCAAGGGAAAACCCCTTAATGTTTAGGAAATCAGGGACAAGGAGATCCGCCGGGATTTGGGAGCTAGGAGGGGGCAAAGAAAGGATTTGATCTAGAATTGGTTCAGGTATGACACAGGGATCGGGGATAAATCCCACTTTCCATCGGTCACTAATTCACTCGTAGTCATCATTACATCATTAGGGGGTAATGGTCCCCGAATCATCCGTCTCGTAGTCGCGGATGGGACCCATTTATCCTCCCAAACTCTAATGTTTTCCCCCTACCAATGACCCAAGAGCTATGATTGCTTAAAAGCTCCCAACCCTTCCCAATACTTCACCAAATGTGGGAGCCATTCGGAATGGCGTGACATGATTTCCATGGATGTATTTTGACTTGATACATTCCCGGCTAGATTGGGAGGACTTTGCGCCAGCCTTCCACCCTAGCTTTGCCATGTAAGCGACGTTCATTAGAGCTTCGATTCCTAATCCCTAAACCCCCCTTGGATTTTGGGAGGAAAGTAGCCTCCTTACCTACAAGGTGCGGCCTTTTATGCTCCGAGGTATCCCCCATAAAAAGTTATTGCAAATAGCATCAATATCATGTAGGGTAGCTATAGGAAGCATGGTGGCTTGCATATAGTAGGCGGGAATCGAGGACAAAGCGGACGAAATGAGACAAATTAAAGGCGCCCGCCCTCGAGAGGTAATTGGTTTTCCACTAAGCTAATTTGCCTCTAACCTTATCTACTACAAACCGGACTTGTGCTCGGGTGGGGCGTTTATGGGATATAGGGAGTCCAAGGTATTGACCTAGATCCTTAGATTATTCTACCCTAAGGGTCTCTTGGAACAGTGACGGTGGTGGGAATCCGTGTTTCGAGAGAAGATTAATTTACTCTTAGACTCGTTGACTTTTTGGCCGTACATGTCACGTAAGGCCTCTAAGACTCCTCTAACCGCATAGGCAATCTCCTCATCGACACGACCAAATAACGGTAGATCATCAAAAAACCTACAATTCTTTGCCAATTGCACAAATTTTTGATGTTTGAAACATTTTGCCTTTCCTTTAATTTGTGTTAGCAATCCTTCTCTTCGTGACCAATTTTGTCACAAAGGTCGCATTTAAAATTTTTCCCTTTCCTCTTTTGATGAGAGGACTTGGCCTAATAGGCCCCTTAAACTTTAGTAAATATTTCTCACGGTCCCTCCCTTGATTTACGACATGAAGCTATTCCTATATTCTTTGACACCTTTATTTCTTTTCATCCCCATAATCTCAAACTCCCTCTTGAGATTCAATATTTCCATTAGTTTAATTTGACATAGTTGCCTTTAAACTCATCCTTTAATTTCTCTCATGCTTCTTTTGGAGTATCATAACTCATAATAATTGTGGAATTTTCTTCGAAATGACCCGATGTAGATGTACATGAAAATGTTTTTGCCTCTGTTGCCGCTCAACACCGCTTTCAATTGCATCCCACAAACTCATATTATTTTTAAAATATGATTTCATTTTGATAATCCTTGAATTACAAAAAAGTGTTTGATGCCATTTGATTTTTCTCTTTTGTCGATAATAATTAACAAGTTTTTTTAAAGCCCCGCTTATCAAGCCCTATGGATTACTTGGATCTTGATACTAATTGTTGAAATAAGAAAGCAAAAGAAAAGGAAATATTGAAACAAGCTCCTTGTAATCTCATTCATTTTCCAAGAACAACTAAAATGCCTAAATATTATAAAGGTTTACAATAGCAATTGCTAACGTATAAAGTAGAACAAGTATAATCAGTATCAATTAAAAAATGGAAGAGAGAGAAAAACCTCACCAACAAAAAAACCCCAACACCACGGCACCCAAATATTACCCACCGCCTTCACGGCGAAAAGCTCTAAGCCACGCCGGATACTCCCCGCCAGTGTCCCCAAAGTGATGATAAAAGTACCGAGAATTGTGTCCCCTGTCCGGAGCCGGACCCGCCGCCGCCGGAAAATCCATCGTCTTCCTCCTCTACCCTTTTCTCCAACCTGAAAAATCCTTCAATCCTTCCCACTCGCCATTACCCACTCCCCGGTCGATTCCATCGAGCTTCAAAGCGGCGCCGCATCTTCTTCTAATGGAGCTATGGACCGGTAACGTAGATAATTCCCCTACCCCTGCCAAATCTCCCCTATGCTACTTCTCATGTGGAGTTGGTTCAGGGAGAAGAAATATTCATACCCATCACATTAGATCTCTATTCAGAAATAGCTAAGCCATGGGAAGATGCTATAATTTGTAAAATAGTTGGGAGATCTTTCTCACAAGAATTCCTCAAAAAAGAATTAATAAACCTTTAGAGTTGGAAGGGCTCAATGAATATGATTTCTTTAGGCAAGGGGTTTTATAGTATAATTTGTAACTCAGCCAAGGAGAAATCCGAAATTATTGCTGGTGGTCCGTGGTTTATTATGGGATGCCTAGTATGGGTTCAACCATGGCAACCAGGCTTCAAGCCTTCCCAAGCCATTATTAATCAGTACCCTATATGGATTCATTTACCTGAACTCCCCCTTGACTTTTTCAGAAAAGATATTCTGGAAAAAATAGGGAATTCCATTGGTAGAATCATAAAAATAGATTCACATTCCCTTGAAGGTGAGCGCCGACGATATGCTGCGATTTGCATTTTGGTGCAAGCAAATCATCAAATGCCTTCCCGTGCGTGGATAGGCGGCACATCTCAGGAAATATTGTATGTTGAAGGTCCATGGATGTGTACCGTATGTCGAAAAGTTGGTCACAACGTTAGGAATTGTTTGAAGAAGACCCCAAGTCAGGTGGGGGAGGGAGTAACTCAAGGAAAAAATGTAGATAAAAATAGAAAGGTGGAGGAACAAGGTGGTGCCAGTAATGGTGGTGCTGAAGCTGGTTGGGCACAAGTTAGAGGAAGAAGAAGGGTTGGCAGACAACAAGCAAGGTCAGTGGGGCCCAAGAGTAGACAAAGGTCAACCTCAAGATGGACTCCAAAAAAGCTAGTGGATGGACCCAAAAATAAGACGGCGGAAACTCAAACTATTCAGAGAATAGAAGAAAATCAACTTTCTAAAGTGGAAAGTGGGCCCCCTTCTAAACCCCACACTCAATCTCAGCCTGTTTCTCCTAGGATGAACCAAAATAAATTTGCAGTCCTCCAAAATCTTCAGGATGTTCACCAAAACAATATATCCCCCCCTCCCCTTGCGAAACGTGGAAACCAAACGTCCAATCCCTGCTCCCCTTCGCAGCTTTCCCACTCTCCTATGACTCTAAACCAGGAAACCACTGTAATACCCTCCCATCTTCTTCCCATAATAAAAACCAGTGAACACTCAAGCGTTAACAGCACCAAAAAATCTTCTAACCCTCATACTCTCTCCACTAAAAATTCTGAAAATTCAAAATCAACACAAAATGGATCACCTCGAAGTGATAGACCTGTCCGAATCTTCCTTCCCACCCCCTCCACTTTCACCTCCTTCTCCTCCCCCGTCTCCCCGTGTCACCATGGTCTCCTCCCTAGAACCGATTTTGTTTGCCCGACCAGTGCGCCCTCTTCTACCCGAATTGACTCCGGGGTTTGTGGATTATTATTTACCGGACTCCCTAGAGGAGCCGAACGAGTTCTACACGGAGTTGACTCTCCAAGAAGTGAAAGCCTTAATGATCAATCCAAACCTGAACCCAGAGGCAGCAGCTCATTTGATGATGTTAGCGCATTCAGAATTCCGACCAGCCCACGTACCACAACTCCTCGATGCAGCACACCTTCCAAAAGTGATGAGAATTTTTCTGTCTTGGTTTCTAAGGAAAGAAGTAGAAGTCGAGAACGACGAAAGGACCATACTCATGACATTGGGACCATGGATAGATCCAGCTCCCCTCCTCCCGATGATACGCACAATGGTCATGATCAAACAAAGCCCCGCGAAAATGATGGCCATGAGCAACACCGATACAGTGTTATGTGCACGCCTTCAACTACCCTTGAAACAAATGGGGATCACAACAACATGGGCCGAGGTAAAAGACAGAAAAAACCCGCGAGAGGCCGAACTAGTACTATGGCCGCTCAGGAGACTTTGGACATGCCCCGAAACAGGAGCCGAAATCGATCCTTGGTTAGTAGGAAACGAGGAGATTCTCAAGATGCTCCTAGAGAAGCCGACCCTACACATGGGAATGACCGTGCTCTTTTGGAATGTTAGGGGGATCGCACGTCCCTCCTTTAAGCCGAATTTTCGGCTACTTGTTCAACAACATCACCCCTCTCTTGTTGTATTAGTGGAGACTTGGGTTGGCCGGGAAAAGACGGCGGACATTCTCCGGGACATTGGATTTGATTCTTGGTACTTGGTTGATCCTGTGGGATTCGTGGGTGGCATTCTAATCCTTTGGAAATCTCATATCATGGATTTCCAAGAGATTGGACATGGTGCCCAGGGAGTGTATGGCGTTGTCGAGGTATTGGCTTCTAAAACCTCCTTTGTGATTTCTTCGGTTTATGCAAGTACTAAGTTTAATTTAAGAAAACTTTTATGGGATGAACTAGAAGAGTTTGCGAATGATTTGAATAAACCTTGGTTAGTTCTAGGAGATTTTAATGAAGTGCTTAACCAATATGAGAAATTGGGGGGTAGACCTGTTTGTAGGAGTAGGGCTGATTTATATGCTAATAAGATGGATAATTGTAATCTAGTTGATCTAGGCTTCAATGGACCCAAATTCACTTGGACCAATAAACGTAGACGCAATCCCATTTTTGAGAGAATTGATAGGGGATGGGCAAATCCAGAATGGCTTCAATTGTTTCCCAATGCCAACTTATGGCACTTACCTAGAGTGACTTCAGACCATTGTCCGATCCTTCTTAAGTTGGACGTTGCACCTTACATGCATGGGAAAAAGCCCTTTCGTTTTGAACCTATGTGGACCCTTGATGAAAGATTTAGGGGGGAAGTGGAAAGGAATTGGCCTAAGGATAGTGTTCACATTCAAAACAGTCTTCATGTGCTCCAAGAGAGGTTAATTGAATGGAATAAAGTTACCTTTGGAAATATTTATAAAAAGAAAAACAAGCTCTTAGCGAGACTAAAAGGTACCCAAGCCTACCTCCAGACCAATCCTCATTCCCAATTTCATCAGAATCTAGAACTTGAGATCCAAAAGGAATTAATTCAAACCCTGGACCAGGAAGAATTGCTTTGGAGGACAAAAAGTAGGATGGAGAGAATAGGAGAAGGAGAGAGAAACACTCATTTTTTTCATAGGAGCGTTATCATAAAAAGGAATGCCTCCCGAATTCATAATCTTAGAGATGAAGTAGGAAATGACATCCAAGATCAGGATGGAATTCGTAAATTGATTCAGAACTTCTATGAAAATCTCTATTCTTCGGACCGCATTTCATGCCCTCCTGACCCGGATGTGAGTATAGGTAACATGCCTTCTTCCGAGGAAATTAGGGCCGCCCTGTTTAGCATGAAACCCCTTAAGGCTCCTGGGCCAGACGGTTTTCACCCTATCTTTTTCCAAAAAACTTGGGATATTGTTGGTTTTGATGTTTGCAAAAATATCCAGACTTGGTTCACTGAGGGCAGTTTCCAGAGGACTTGGGCCATGCTCTCATTTGCTTGATCCCCAAACAACCATCTCCTGAAACTGTTAAACAGTTTCGGCCTATTAGTTTGTGTAACACTTTGTATAAGATGGTAACAAAGATCTTGGTCAATTAGGCTAAAGCCTCTTATTCCTTCTTGGATTTCTCCTAATCAGAATGGGTTCATAAAGGGTAGAGGGACTGACATAAACCTTGTAGTGGCTTCTGAAGTTCTCCATTCAATGAATAAGAAAAAGGGAAAATGGGGTTGGTTTGCTCTAAAAATTGATCTTGAGAAAGCTTACGACCGGGTCGAGTGGGGTTTTTTGAGAGGGTGTCTCTAGAATCTTAACTTAGATATAACTTCGATAAACATGATTATGGACTGTGTTTCTAAGGCTTCCTCTTCTGTATTGATTAATGGAAGGAAAACTGAAAAGTTTGGTCACTCTAGGGGTTTGCGTCAGGGAGATCCTATGTCACCCTACTTGTTTAATATATGTTTAGAAGAGCTGACTCAAAGAATCAATAAAGCATGTCATGAGACCTCTTGGACCCCATTTTGGGTAGGGAAAAGAAAGGTTCCTATCTCCCATCTCATTTTTGCTGATGACCTATTATTGTTTGGCCGGGTAGATGAGTCCACAGCATTTACGGTCAGACAAGTCTTAGAAACCTTTTGTCATGACTCGGGTCAAAAAATTAATGAAAACAAGAGCAAATTGATCTTCTCACCCAACACTTTGGAGGAGCATAAAAGACTATTTCAGGAAAACCCTAATGATTGATGAAAGTGAGAATCTTGGGATATACTTAGGCCTCCCCATCTCCCATAAAAGACCAACTCGGACCCAGGTTCAGTTTGTCGTTGATAAAGTTACGACAAGACTTGCAAAATGGAAAACAAAATACTTGTCTAAAGCTGGGAGACTATGCCTAGTGACTTCCACTTTGTCTTCAATCCCTGCATATTATATGCAAGCCACTTATTTGCCCATAAAGACTCTAAAAGATTTGGATCAAATTTGTAATAACTTTTTATGGGGGGGAAGATAATAGGAAGAAGAAAATCCATTTGGTCAATCGTGAAACTACCTTTTTACCCAAAAGTCAAGGAGGACTAGGTATAAGAAATCAAACCTTAATGAATAACGCCTTCATGGCTAAACTAGGATGGAAAATGTCTCAAAATAATAAGAACCTAGCTCAGGATTGCATTGTCTCTAAGTATATCCATTCTAATTATGCTACCCAATTCAAAAATGGTTCAACGGTTTGGAAGAGTATTGGCAAAGGATGGGATCTCATTAGAGATAATAGTGAATGGAGTTTAGGAAATGGTGAGACTATTGAATTTTGGAATGATGATTGGCTCCATATAGGCCCGATTCGGAATGGGTTCGGGGACCTCTCGTCTCTTGAGGAAAACCAGAGGAAAGTGGCTAGTTTGTCTAATAGAGGGGCTTGGGATTTAACCCCTTTGTCTCTCAATATCCCCTCGTATATCCTCAATCGGATTCTCTCTCTTCCCCCTCCATCCCATGATGCTAAAGATGATCTCTTGATCCCAAATTTTGTCACTCATAAAGGCTTTTCTCTTAGCTTGGCCTATAAAGCTCAACTTCCCGTCCAACTTCAAAATCTTGATCTTATGTGGATTTGAAAAGGTAACATGGAACCAAAAATCAAATTCTTTATGTGGTTGCTTTGGCATGATAGAATTCCTCACAGACACCTTCTATGCATCCGTCACATCACACATAATCCAGTGTGTCCTAGGTGTCAGGAGTTCATTGAGAACTCTGAACACCTTATCCGAGAGTGCCCCAAGAGCTTAGGAATTTGGGAGATCCAGGACACTCCCTCCTTCACCAATATAACCTTCAAGAATTGGCTTAAGAGTAATTTGACGAGTGATGCCATGTTTCGTGGTCTTAACTGGAATTGTGTCTTTCCTTATGTTTGTTATGAAATATGGAAGGATAGGAATAATTGTATATTCAACGGTAAGGATCCCTCCCCTATTCGGGTTATAAGCCATAAAGCCACCGGAAGCGCGAGAGAATACACATCTGCTTGTATGATCAAAACCAGGTCTAACGCATTAGCCACTATTCCTAGATTGACCCACCCTTATGAATATCTCACGATACATGTGGATGCGTCGTTTATTGGTCCTTATGATGTAGTGGGTCTTGGGGGAGTTGTGAGAGATAAGGATTGTAATTGGGTTATTGGGTGGGGGAAAAAGTCTTTGCTTCTAATCCCATGGTTGCGGAAATGTTAGGAATATTAGAAGCCATGTATATTGTCGAGGCTTACAATTTTCGTCGAGCGATCATATACTCGGATTGTCAGACTGCAGTTGATATACTAACTAAAAATGATCTCCTTGACAAATTTGGAAACATGATAAATGCATGCAGCAATGGTGTAGGAGATACCCTGGAGATTCCGATTAAGCACTTGTAGAAGAAAAGACAACAAAGCGGCGGATGCATTAGCAAAGAATTGTAGGATCATGGACCTTGATTGTGTTGTAACTAGGATTTTCCCCACCCCCCCGGTTATTGTGCGCAAATTTTATCCTCGGATTGTAAGACTTTTAAAATATTAATATAATTCGCCTTTTTCACCAAAAAAAAAAAAAAAAAAAAAAGTAGAACAAGTATCCACTAACGACTGAAAATCTCTCAAATAAAAATATGCTATTTGAGTAAAAGTAACTAATGTAGGCAAAATGTTAGGAAGTAAATAAACCACTAAGAATGCATCAACTAACCAACAAATCACTTTCCTAAAAATAAGATGCAATTGTCCACTAACTTTGAAGCATAACTAACATGAAATTCTTCAATTGATTGAGCCTATATTATGGATCTTAAAATAGTCCACATTTATGATGATATATGCCATCCGTTTTTCATAAACCCTTCCTATTTCCATTTATTCCATCACACCGTGGCATCTTCAATTATATATTGGTGAAAGTTATAAGAGCTTGATATATTGGAAAACCCATAGTCCATAGAAATGAATTCCATGTAATAGTTACTAACTCTATTGCTTTAATGAATTATAGTCAAACCTCTTGGCAACTTTGTCCAGGCACAACTTGGAGCATTAAAATCTTTAATTACGTACAAGTAAAAGTTATAAAAATAGTCATAAACCCACACAATATCAAGCGGAAATTTAAACAAAATAGTACACAAATATAAGTTTATATTCTTTGATTTTATAAGGAGAAGACACAAACAATAATGAAATACATTGGGTACTCAATCCTGTAGGACTGATGAACCAAAAAGAAGTACCATTACTTTCTAAGATTTATGTTATAGCTGAAAATACTTATGCATGAAAACACACACACATACACACAAAAAAGCGCATACACAGATTTAATGAAACGTACTACTCGTTTAAGATTTAGCTTTGTTTGCAAGGTTTAGAGGACGTAGGTCCTTTATTTATTTTTTATATCAAGCAACTCTCCTAGGAGTTTCCCCGTTCTCATCTATCACACGCATAGCAGATCTTGCCCCAGGTAGCGTTATCAAGTGCCGGAAAATCTCGGCGGGTGCATCACCAGCTACGTGAAGCGGTGTTCGGCCTCTTCCATCAGCATTGAAAAACGATTCATCGCCGCGTAAATTATGAAACATCTTTAATATATTCAGATGGCCTCCTGCACATGCCTTGTGAATGGGGAAAGCCTCTGGATCATATAAAGTTGTGGGATAATTTGTGAGGATGTAGCGAACTGTCTCCGTAAAACCTCTGAATGCAGCATAAGAAAGAGGAGTATAGTCTTCATGATTGTAAGACGTGATTAGACCAGGTTCTCGATTGAGTATGTCTCGTAGCATTCCTGTGATTTGACATACAAACAATCACATAATTAAGTATATATATATGATGCCAGATTGTTAAAATTCTTTAATCTTTAACAGCAGATAATTATCCGTATATATTAATTGTTAAAATTTGAAAATTGCTTGAATTAATTAGCACTATAATAAGATGGAGTACACTTCTCTATTAATTCAAGATCGGCGTTCAAATCAATCAGTTATACATGAAAAGCCAAAAGGGATCCTTATTAGAACTTATCAGAAAGATTAAGATCAAAAAAAAAAAAAGCCAATTGCTGTCAAGATACTACTTGTACATTTCTTAGATATAAAAGGTCCCATTTGATCTTAATAGTCAAACTTGCTAAGTTTTACAATGCATTATAAGTTGGAGCAAGATGTATGTTTACTTAGGCCCTGTTTGGCACTAGCATTTTAGCGGTTGGACAAGAACAAAACGCCATTTAAGAAAATTTTGAGTGTTTTGGTAAGGTAGTGGTTGTAGTAGCGGGTAGTAGTTGGAGTAGATTATGGGTATTAGTGGTTATAGAATGTTACTACAAGTAATGTTTGAGATTTATAGGTAGCGGTCTAGCGACTAAACACTACTCCCTCCGTTTCATTTTAATTGTTACACTTTGACATTTTACACTATTCGCAAGTTGCACTTTGACCCTCATTTGTAATTTATACATGAATAAAAACATAGTCATGTGGGATCTTGTTAGATTCGTCTTAGTATGTATTTTATTAATATGTACTTTTTATAATTTTTACAAATACAAAACTAGAGATATATATCTTCAAAATTTTGCATTGGCATGCGTGAAAAGTGTAAGTGTAACCATTAAAAGGAAACGGATGGAGTATATAATAGCATAAGGTAGAATTGTTATCTAATGTTTTTAATTTCTTTTTCATTTTTCTGTTTATAAATTGCTTTGTTTTATGGCAATTCATTATTTTTACACTACAATAGCGAGGATGTGATTTAAATATTTATTTTAGAGAGAAGATATGACTAAAATCTCACAAAATTTTGTGCTCCAAATTCCACAAACAATTTAGTTAAAATAGGTAATGTAAATTTGTTGAGAGTTGAATATTATCTTAAAATTATACATTTCTTTGAGTAGTTAAAAAGTTGTATACTCTTTTTTTATGTGTAAGTGCTTTAAATGATAAATAGTATCTAATTTAACTATTGAACTAACTAATGAAACTGTTGTAGTGTATTTCATATTTGATTAAATATTACTTATTGTATTTTACAATTTCAATAACTACTTTTGCCAAACATTTCTATATTAAAGCAAGGAGTGAGGAAATAACTAATATTACCTTCATTCACATGTGATTTAATGGCATCACGTAATTCTCTGGGTGCTCCCTCGATAGGGACATTTCTTGAACGACCTGATGATGCATTCCTTTGATTAAAATTGCGTATCATATGTCCATCATGAGTCATCATGGGATAGACTATTATGTTGGTATATATGTCCCGTGGGATTAGGGTACTTCCCATGGGGGTGGTGTTCTTCAAGTGTGCTCGATCATTACCGTGGAAAAATATTGTGGAGAGAGGCAAACCCATCATCTTCATAAGTTTTTCTTTTGCCTTCTCCATTTCTTTTTCATTGATCTTTGTGTTAGGAACGTTTGGGTCGCCCATTTCTCAAGATGGCAGGGAATGGATCGATCAGTTTAATTAGCTTGTTATTGTTGAGTTGATGTGCTTCAATGGGATTCTGCAGGTGTATATATATATAGAGCAAGGGATCATAACATATAGAGAGGTCGAAGAGAGCTAGAAATGTATAAGCAATTGCATTAGCAATGCATGAACATTATTAGACCTAATTTGTTGTATGTCCTATGTCAACTAAAGAGAGAAAAAAAGAAAAGTATGTCCCAAATTTCCAACCAACTTAATTTTATCACCTATTTTACTTTATTATGACTTAGTTTATTGACTTAAGGGCTGTGTATACCTCCCTATTCTTTTGTTGCTATATATAGATTCATTTTGATTATTATGTAATTTCAAAAATTATTCACAACATCACGAATATGAACTAGAGACACAAATGGTTAATGTTTGCCTAGAATATTTAAAGAAGCAACAAAAAACAACATAAATAACTAGAGAGTGTAAATAATTTTCATTATTCTACATAATATATATATATATATATATATATATATATATATATATATATATATATATATATATATATATATATATATATATATATATATATATATATATATATATATATATATATATATATATATATATATATGAATATGAATATCTTAGAAAGTATGAAAATTTATTGAATTTAATTACAAAATCACATATTATTTGTTGTTAACTTTCACATTTCTATTGAGGAGTTAAAACTGACTTAACGTGAATTATTGGTGGAGTCATTGAAATAAGATGAGTTGTTTATCTAAGAGAAAAATACGAGAGCAAAATATACATCCTACAAAGAATAATGTGAACAGTAAATAGATATTGAGATAATACAATAATCTTTTTTTTATTAAGCTACTCCTTCTGTTCCCCAAAATCTTCCTATTTGCATTTGACATGATCTCCGAACACAATTTTGACCAATTAAGTTTTTATGCAAATTTGACCACTAATATATCTTGATAATTTATTAGTAAAAAAGTATGAAAAGTAGATATAACTAAAATTTACATTGAAACAAATCTAACAAGGTCTTAAAATCTAAGTGCTTGTTTGGTTGCAATGGGAATTATTTTCCCATAAGAATTTACAATTTGTGGGAATTCAATTCCCTTATGAAATTCCTAGGGATTAGTCTAAGTTGTTTGGTAGTCATAATGGAAGTTGTAATTCATAGCAATTTATGTAGGAATTGTGAGTGACCAAGGGGATGGTAGGTAAATAAATTCCTACATTTTGTGGGAATTTCAAATTTCCTATGAATTTTCATTGCTCCCATTTTCCCTACTTCCTGTCAACCAAACAACTAGCCAAATCCACAAAAATATGGGAATTTCCATTGCCTACATAATTTCTTGTATTTGTTTCTTATACATAAATGACTAAGTACATATGGTGAAATTTTTTAGACTGACTACATGAAAAGTAAATGGGAGGAACTTTGTCCAATGGAGGGATATATAACCAATGAATTATATTTAAAAATCATCTATATTTTGGGCAATACTCAAATGCACAAAAATTATTGAAATTCACACTACGTAGGAAAAGTTATACTCTATTCATGCGTAGCATATATATATATTCTAAAACTTTAATTATTGTGTTTTGTAGATGTATGTCATACTTCTATAGTTCTATTGTTATCCTAAACCTTTGTTTTCAATGTTCAATTCGTTCGAGCAAGAGTTAGATATGAATGATACAATTATGTTATCGTTACAGACTTACGATATTATAATCCTATTCATGTTCATTACTAGTATATATATATATATATATATATATATATATATATATATATATATATATATATATATATATATATATATATATATATATATATATATATATATATATAATTTTGGCTGTTTGGGGGCAATTTCGTAATCTTTTGGGCCCAGGCATGAGTTGTAACATATTTTGGGTTCTTGGGACCTTTGCATTGCCTCAAAATGCATCTAACTACTCCATTTATACTTTTATGGTGCAACTCAAATAGCCTCAAAATGGTTGTTAAAGCCGTCATATATCAGTTCCAAGCCATGGGAATCCTTCATAATAAACTCCCATGTCCCCAGGAGGCATCCTATGGCCTCCCATGCCCGAGCCATAGGAACATTCTAAAGCGTGTATTACGATCATCAATTTCTGCTGTTTTGGGGCATTTTCTGAATTCTGTGGGCCCGTCCACTTTTTTCTCTTCAAACATTCCTAGGGGCTCGCTCCGGGGTTACTTGTAATGTATCATGGGTGTTTGAGACCTATTGCATTGCCTCAGAATGCATCTAAATACCACACTTATACTTTTTCGGTGCAATTCTGGAACAGTCGTGAATGCTGTTATATTCCCTTCTAAGTCATGGGAGTTCTTAAATTAACCTCCCATGTCCTTGTATTATAACCTTCAATTTTGGTGCTTTTAAGGGCATTTTTGGACTTTCTTGGGCCCGGTTATATTTTTCTCCCGAAATCTTCCTTGGGGCTCCGCCATAAATTGTAACATATCTCGAGTGCAGGGACCCGTTGCATTGGCTTGGAATAGCTCTAAATATGTTGCTTATGTTTGTTGGGTGTAAGCCCGAAATGACAGTGAAAGTCGTTATATTCCCCTTCTAAGCCATGGGAGTTCTTAAATTAACCTCCCATGTTCCCAAGAAGCATCCCATGGCTTCTGATGCCCAGGCCCCGAGAACGTCATAAAGCATGTATTAAATATAACCTTCAATTATGGCCGTTTTGGAGGCATTTTCAGACTTCTCTGGGCCCGGCCATATTTTTCTCCTGAAATCTTCCTAGGGGCACTAATATGACTTGTAACGTATCCCAGGTGGTTGGGACCCTTTGCGTTGCCTCAGAAAGCCTTTAAATACCCCATTTATACTTTTTTTATGCAACCCCGAAATGGCACCGCAATTGCCATTAAAGCCATTATATGCCCTTTTAAGCTATAGGAGTTCTTAAATTTACCTCTCATGAATGTCCCCAGGAGACATCTCATGGCCTTCGGTGCCCGAGACCGAGAACATCCAAAAGCGTGTAATATACCTTCAATTATTGCGATTTTGGGGGCATTTTCGGACTTCTTCGAGCCCTGTCCATGTTCTTCTACGAAAACCTTTCTACAAGCGCGAGTGACATGTAACGTATCCCCTGTGCTTGGGACTCTTTGCGGTTCCTGAGAAAGCCTCTAAAAATACCCCCATTTATACTTGTTTAGTGCAACCCTAGAATGGTCGTGAAAGCTATTATTATATGCTAGTTCTAAGTTATGGGAGTTCTTAAATTGACCTCCCATGTCACCCGGATGCATCTTCTACCTCCGGTGCCCGGGCCCTCGAAGCGTCCGAAATAATGTATTATATAACCTTTAATTTTGACTCGTTTTGGAGGCATTTTCGTACTCTTCTGGGCCTGGTCATATTTTTCTCCCGAAACCTTCATAGGGGCTCTAACATGACTAGTAACATACCCCAGGTTATGTGACCCTTTACTTTGCCTCAGAATGCCTCTAAATACCCCATTTATAATTTTCTAGTGCAATCCTTGAATGGCCAAGAAATGGTTGTCAAAGCCGTCATATATCCATTGCAAGCCACGAGAGTCCTTTGGAAAAAACTCTCATGTCCCCAGGAGGCATCCAACGGCCTCCGTTGCCCGAGCTATGGGAAAGTCCTATTGCCAACCTCAGAATGGCCCCGAAATGACCGTGAAAGCCGTCATATGTCTGTTCCAAGCTATGTCAGTTCTTGACTCCCATATCCTTAGGATGCATCCCATTAACAATAGTGACCAGGCCCAGGCACGTCTGGAAGCGTGAATTAGGATCTTCAATTTTCGTGGTTTTGGGTGCATTTTTAGACTTCTTCGAGTCCGCCTTGTTTTTTCTCTTGAAACCTTCCTAGGAGGGTCGACAACACTAGTAACGTATCTCGAGTGCTTGAGACCCTTTTTGTTGCATAAGAATAACGCCTCGAAATACCCCATTTATACTTTTCGATAAACCCCGAAATGGCCGTGAAAGCCGGTTATATATACGTTTGAAGCCATGATAGTTCATAAATTGACCTCCCATGTCCCAGAGGTATCTCATGGCCTCCGGTTCCGTGCCCCATGAATATCCGAAACGTGTATTATAACCTTCAATTTTGGCGGTTTTGGAGGCATTTTTCGAATTCTCCAGGCCCGGTCATATTTTTTCTTGAAACCTTCCTACGGGCGTAGACATGACTTAGAACGTATCCCAGGTGCTTGGGACCCTTTGTGTTGCCTCATAATGCCCCGAAACCCTAATTATACTTTTCAAGTGCAACCCCGAAAATACCCCGAAATGAAAGCTGTTATATGCCCGTGCTAAGCCATGAGAGTTATTAAATTGATGTCCCATGTCCCCAGGTGGCATCTTATGGCTTCCGCTGCCCGGGCTCCGGGAAAGTATGAAGGTGTG
>CANSZD010003450.1:0-32500 GCA_947648045.1 Beta corolliflora | reverse complement strand
TTTCCATATTGAACTTAGTAACGATCTTATCTATATAAGTTCGTTGGCTAAGTCCAATCATCCTCTTAGACCTATCCCTATAGATCTTGATCCCCAAAATGTACTCAGCGTTTCCAAGGTCTTTCATAGAGAAACAACTCTTCAACCATTCCTTGACTGACTCAAGCATGGGAATGTCGTTTCCTATGAGAAGTATGTCATCTACATATAAGACCAAGAAAACTATGTTACTCCCACTTTCCTTCTTGTAAACACAAGACTCTTCTCCGTTTTTGGAGAAAACCAAACAGGTTTGATTGCCTCATCAAAACGAAGATTCCAACTCCGGATGCTTGCTTCAATCCATAAATGGACTTTTGAAGCTTACATACCCTCCTAGGATATTCGGATCCACAAAACCTTCCTAAGTGTCATATACACATCCTCTTTCAAGAACCCATTCAAGAAAGCGGTTTTGACATCCATTTGCCAAATCTCATAATCATAAAAGGCAAGAATCGCTAGGAGTATCCGAATGGATTTAAGCATTGCTATTGGTGAAAAGGTTTCGTCATAGTCTATACCATGAACTTGCTTGAACCCTTTTGCAACCAATCTTGCTTTGTAAACCCGAATGTTACCATCTTTGTCTGTTTTCACTTTGAAAACCCATTTGCAACCAATAGGTGTAACCCCATCGGGCAAATCCATCAAGTCCCATACTTGATTTTCGACATAGATGCCATTTCGGACCTCATGGTCTCAAGCCATTTTTCTGAGTCTTCACTCATCAAAGCTTGCTTGTAGGTAGTAGGTTCCTCAAATTCTAAGATCATTATCTCGGAACTTTCGGTTAACAAGAAATCAACAAACTTCTTGTTTGGTATTCTTGATCTACTAGTCCTACGAGGGGCTGCAACAGGAGAAATTTTCTTCTCAACAATTTGAGAATTTTCGCACGAATTAGATTCGAGTGGGACAGTAGGAGGTTCGTGTACAGGATGCACCTCCTCCAACACTTGGTCAGTTATGGGAGAAGATTCCTCTAAAGGAGGAATTACTTCAAGCTCCACAGCTGGCACTTGTGTTTCTGACTCTAACATAGGTTGAACTATGTCCATTTGTTGCTTTTCTCGAACCTCTTCGAGAAATATATTACTCCCACTTGCCTTTTTGGAAATAAAATCTTTTTCCAAAAAGACACCACGACGAGCAACAAACACTTTGCCCTCAGTCCGATGGTAGAAGTAATAGCCCTTGGTCTCTTTGGGATAACCCACAAAGAAACACTTATCTGATTTAGGGGCGAGTTTATCTGAAAGTAAACGTTTTACATAAACCTCACAACCCCAAATACGTAGAAAAGACAAACTTGGAGTTTTTCCACTCCACATCTCATATGGTGTTTTTTCTACGCCTTTGATGGAGTTCTATTAAGTGTGAAAGTAGCAGCTTTCGAGAGCATATCCCCAAAAAGGAGATGGGAAGATCAAGAAAACTCATCATAGACCGAACCATATCAAGTAGAGTTCGGTTCCTCCTTTCGGATACACCATTCAACCGAGGTGTTCCGGGCGGAGTGAGTTGGGAAAGAATTCCACAACTCTTCAAGTGATCACTAAACTCTTGGCTCAAATATTCACCACCACGATCGGATCGTAGTGCTTTAATTGTTTTGCCAAGTGGTTTTTGGACTTCATTCCGGAATTCTTTGAACTTTTCAAATGATTCCGACTTATGCTTCATTAAATAGACATATCCATATCTACTTAAATCGTCCGTAAAAGTAATGAAGTACCCAAACCCTCCCCTAGCTTTTGTGCTCATTGGTCCACACACATCGGTATGTATTAGACCTAATAGATCACCGGCCCTTTCACCCTTTCCAAAAAAAGGTGACTTCGTCATTTTACCCATTAAACATGATTCACATACATCAAATGGCTCAAAGTCAAAGAATGTTAGAAGTCCATCCTTATGTAACTTCTGAATGCGTTTCGCGTTTATATGTCCTAAACGACAATGCCATAAGTAAGTAGGATTAGTATCGCCTGATCTATGTTTTTTGCTGTCTATGTTAAGGACATCTTTGTCTAACTCTAGGAAATATAGACCATTAGACCTTTTAAGCGGTGGCATAAAACATTGAATTCAAATAAACAGAGAAACAACCTTTCTCAATTGTAAATGAAAACCCTTCATTATCCAAAACAGGAATTGAAATAATGTTTTTGGTAATAGCAGGAACATAATAACAGTTATTAAGCTCTAATATTAAACCAGAAGGCAAAGGTAGACTATAAGTCCCAACTGCAACGGCCGCAACCCTTGCACCATTTCCAACGCGCAGTTCTACCTCCCCTTTAGCCAAGGCTCTACTCCTTCTTAGTCCCTGCACATTCGAAGTAATGTGAGAAACACAACCGGTATCACATACCCAAGAAGTAGATGTTGCTAAATTAATGTCAATGACATAGATACCCGAAGAAGAAGCCCCGCACTTCTTATCCTTCGAATACTTCGGGCGATTACGCCTCCAATGACCAATTTGATCACAATGGAAGCACTTGGCATTTGCGGCCACCTTTGGCTTTGCCTTTGCCATGGCTTATCGCCAGCCTTAGTGGCAACTTGCTTGCCCTTGTCCTGCTTTTTCTTGCCAGCCCATTCCTTCTTAAAACCCTTTCCCTTTTGAACCATAAGAACTTCCTTCTTAGGTGCAACAGAGCTGTTTTGCTCGGCAGTCATGAGCATCCCATGTAACTCAAAGAAGGGTTTTCGACACCCCATTCATATTGAAGTTCAACCTAAAGTGGTTGAAGCCTTCATGAAGTGGGTGTAGTATGATGTCGATAGCCAACTCTTGGCTATAAGGAAAGCCCAACCTCTCCATTGTCTCGAAATAACCAATCATTTCAAAGACATGAGTGGCGACTGGCTTGCCTTCGACTAACGCACACTCAAGAATAGCCTTGTGAGTTTCATACCTCTCTATCCGAGCTTGTTGCTGAAACATGGTTTTCAGCTGTCGGATAATACTGTAGGCATCCAAGCATGCAAACCTCTTTTGAAGGCTTGGTTCCATAGCCGCAAGCATAAGGCAGGTAACAATTACCGACCTTTCTGCAATGGCTTTATGGGCCGCCTTTTCGGCTTCAGTAGAGGTGGTTGTTAAAACCGGGATCGGGGTTTCAAGAACATCCTCTCGACCTTCGGATCTAAGAACAATTCTTAGATTCCTTTCCCAATCAAGGAAGTTTTTGCCGTTCAACTTATCCTCAAGGATTGAACGTAAGTTAAAAGGTGAATTATTGTTGTTACCAGACATGATATCTACATAGAAGATGCAAAAGTAATAAGTATGTTTATCATAATAGCTTTTAATAAATTTTAAACACTTTTAAAATAAAAGCTATGCACTTGACCAATTTTCAATGTGTCCCCTTTTGAATCAAGTGATTCTAAGATCCTATCAAACATGATTTATAAGTGGACTTTGGCCTCAACTTAAAACCAAATTTAAAAGGTAAGTAAACTCCTTTACTAATTACAACAATTGTAATTCTTAGATGTTGGGTGATTGCTAAGGTGACGAAAGCTCCCAGGTAAGGAAGTTACCCACAACATTGGGGAGAGCCTTCCTAATCCTAGACAGAACTTGTCACCCAAACACAAAACCCAATCCTTTGCTTCAAAATCCAAAACCGTTTTGATGATTTTGTTGGGCCAAACCAAACTAAACATGCAAATTTCGGAAATTTACTCTACTTAGCCCAAGATTGGAAGTAACACTCGCTTTGCGTAACCTATTACTAACGATCAAGATTTTAGTAGATGTTTATTTGGAAAAGCAATTACCCAATATTAGCTTTAGGGACCTAAGTAAATTATTATGTGATTTAATTACTAGTGAACTCATTGCAAAAATAAATCACATGCATAATAAAACTTAGAAAACATTCAAAAGCAATATTTAAATGCATAAAATGAAATGTGATCCTAGTATGGCCCCTAACCCTAAAGACTACTCTTTAAGGCCTCCATCCTTGAACCACCTTGAATCTCCATCCTTGTGCCCCATGGAAAGAAAAACATCGGATCTCCATCCTTGAATCACTTCAACTTGAATAATTTTTGAAAATTTAAACTAATATTACAAAAATACCAACGATGCATAGATCGTATTTAAATTACAAAAATACATTAACGATACGCAGATCGTAATTTCTATCCAAGTTTGGGCCATACTAGTCACCGCATGCATCCATAATATCATATATATATATAACATGCATTTTAATCAACTATTAAAATAAGATATTATGCTTCAACAACTTTGAAACATAATAATACCATCCAAATTTAATCTCATATTAAATTAAATGGTTAGTGCCTCAAGACAAAATTCAATCATATTAGAATTTATCTCCCAAGAGCTTTAAGATTTAATCTAACAAATTTAATCAACTATTAAATTTAAAGAAAAAAAAACATAAACACTCTAAGGCACCACATACATTTTAATCATATTAAAACATAAAACCATAGCATGATATTTAATCACAAGTACTAGCATGAAAGAATTAATCAACTTATTAATACTACCATCCTAACATAAAATTAAATACCATAAAATGAAACTCCCATCATAATTTTAATTCATTTAAGCATTAGCATAGGATATTAAGCATAATAACTACTTAATATGCATTAAGGGATAAACGGATTAAACGTTTTTATCCGTTGAAAGAGCAAACGAGCCAAGCGAGGCAGAACACTGCTCGCGACCCGCGAGCTAGGTCGCGACTCGCGACCAGTGGTCGCGACCCGCGATTCTCGTCGCGACCCGCGATTCTCGTCGCGACCCGCGATGCTCGTCGCGATTCGCGAGAAGCTCACTGCTTCCGCTTTTCCGATTTCAATTCAGGCAATTTTAATCGAAATGCGTATGATTTTCTTTATACACTAAACATGTTTACGCATAAATAAATCATACTAGGCTTCAAATTCAAGAATTCATGCTATGAAATTATACATAATCAAATTAAGCATAAAAAATCAAAGCATGCAATTCATGAATCATACATATATACATCACATTCTAATTAACAACTTAACTAAAAACATGAAACAATATAACAATTATATATGTATACATGTATCGAAAAATGTATAAACAACTTTTATACTCCCACTAGATTAAAATCAAATTTTAATCATGCAAACAATATCCTCATGCTAATACCCTCCCCTAAACGAATTAAAAGAAAGGAAAACATGCATCCACATGATCATATTAATCTATGCAATAGGCTAACTGATACCACTGTAGGATTTTAGATGCTTAATGCGGAAAACGAGTATCACATACTCAAACATCTAACACCAAGATCTTTGCATAAATTAACATGAATCAAGTAAGAGTGTAGAATATACCTCTTGATGCGTGAATTCCACTACCACTTCGAGCCTTCTAGTGGAGATCCTTTAGAACGTCAATCGCCGTTCCTCTAGTGTTGGTCCACGAACAACCCTTAGATCACCACGTATGCTAGTACGGAAGAGAGAACAAATCTCTTGCTTTTGAGGTGTGATGGCCGAAAATGAGGAGAGAGAGAGGAGCAAAGAAAATCAGATTTTCTCTACAAAATAATGTAATCACACACCTCTCCTTTGTAACCCCCATATCATTATATAAGGTGGTTACAAAGAGGTGATTCATGAGGCTTTATTTTGCCTCATAATGTCATACATTATGAGCCTAATAACCTCATGAGTTACAACTCTTCCATCCATCTTTAAAACCGCCCAACCCATTTCATAAATGGATTTGGGTAATATCCAAGGGTTGTCACATTGTGTGACCTCATAGGACCCAATACATACTAGTAGTTGGCCTAAATATAATAAATTAACCAACCAACCGCAATTAAACTTTTCTAAAGAAAACGTTGCGGTCACCTAATATTATTGAATATATTATCTTTATAATTCGTCCATATACATTTAGTTTATTACACTTGATCGAGGACAAAATCCTTCAGGATGCAGGGCAGCCAAGCTGCGATGAAGATGAAATGCACTGGATGTTTACTGAAATACTTGGTTAGTGTTTACCTATTCATTATCCCGTATTCTACACATCTTGAGAAAATTCATCATTGACTTGGGATTTTAAAACTTATTTCAGCATAAGTCAAAGCTAGGTAGAAAGTTAGCAGTAGCATGACATCATTACAATGTAATGTTATTCCTTGAAAATTCCTCCCAAGAAACCCTGACATTCAATCATTTTCAGCCGCAGCTTTGCTTGTTAAAATTTGGAATTCATTGTGTGTATTCATTCATGAAACTCAGAAAACCTAATAACTAATTGCTAAAGGGGTCTTATTGGAGGTAAAATATGCTTGTATTGGAAATTAAATTCAGTTAGTTACTCTTTTTTATGGAATAATTGCATTGGATATTAGAGTTCAATACCACTAATGATATATCATATGGCTTTCGATATTTTTCAAAATTTATAAATGGATTTTTTTATTATAACCACTTTATACTTTTTATTATTCATTTTACCACCTTAATTTTACTAACTTCACCATCACTTACTTTTCTGTCTATTTTTCCATCCAATGTGGCCCCACCTATTAATTTCCCTCAATTCCACCCTATAACTCCATAATTCTTCCATTACTCCTAGGGGTGTGCACCGGTCCAAAACCGGACCGGACCGGACCGGACCGGACCGGTTGGACCGGTGGACCGGAATCCAATTTTTTTTTGGACGGGACCGGACCGGACCGAACCGGTCCGGTTTTGGACCGGTTGGACCGGAATTTATATTTTTTTATTAAAAAAAAAAACTTTTTCTTAGGTTTAAATATATTTATACATTCAATATATTAAAATATAATAATTCTAAAAGCAATAATTTTAAAGGCAATAAATATGAGGTTTTAACTTTCTAACTTTTTAAGTTTTAAATATAACCTTCAATTATGGCCGTTTTGGAGGCATTTTCAGACTTCTCTGGGCCCGGCCATATTTTTCTCCTGAAATCTTCCTAGGGGCACTAATATGACTTGTAACGTATCCCAGGTGGTTGGGACCCTTTGCGTTGCCTCAGAAAGCCTTTAATTACCCCATTTATACTTTTTTGATGCAACCCCGAAATGGCACCGCAATTGCCATTAAAGCCAATATATGCCCGTTTTAAGCTATAGGAGTTCTTAAATTTACCTCTCATGAATGTCCCCAGGAGACATCTCATGACCTTCGGTGCCCGAGACCGAGAACATCCAAAAGCGTGTAATATACCTTCAATTATGGCGATTTTGGGGGCATTTTCGGACTTCTTCGAGCCCGGTCATGTTCTTCTACGAAAACCTTTCTACAAGCGTGACTGACATGTAACGTATCCCCTGTGCTTGGGACTCTTTGCGGTTTCTGAGAAAGCCTCTAAAAATACCCCCATTTATACTTGTTTAGTGCAACCCTAGAATGGTCGTGAAAGCTATTATATGCTAGTTCTAAGTTATGGGAGTTCTTAAATTGATCTCCCATGTCACCCGGATGCATCTTCTACCTCCAGTGCCCAGGCCCCTGGAGCGTCCGAAATAATGTATTATATAACCTTTAATTTTGGCTGTTTTGGAGGCATTTTCGTACTCTTACGGGCTCGGTCATATTTTTCTCCCGAAACCTTCATAGGGGCTCTAACATGACTAGTAACATACCCCAGGTTATGTGACCCTTTACTTTGCCTCAGAATGCCTCTAAATACTCCATTTATAATTTTCTAGTGCAATCCTTGAATGGCCAAGAAATGGTTGTCAAAGCCGTCATATATCCATTGCAAGCCACGAGAGTCCTTTGGAAAAAACTCTCATGTCCCCGGGAGAGGCATCCAACGGCCTCCGGTGCCCGAGCTATAAGAAAGTCCTATTGCCAACCTCGAATGGCCTCGAAATGACCGTGGAAAGCCGTCATATGTCCGTTCCAAGCTATGTCAGTTCTTTAATTGACTCCCATATCCTTAGGATGCATCCCATTAACAATAGTGACCAGGCCCAGGCACGTCCGGGAAGCGTGAATTAGGATCTTCAATTTTCGTGGTTTTGGGTGCATTTTTAGACTTCTTCGAGTCCGCCTTGTTTTTTCTCTTGAAACCTTCCTAGGAGGGTCGACAACACTAGTAACGTATCTCGAGTGCTTGAGACCCTTTTTGTTGCATAAGAATAACGCCTCGAAATACCCCATTTATACTTTTCCAGTACAACCCCGAAATGGCCGTGAAAGCCGTTATATATACGTTTGAAGCCATGATAGTTCATAAATTGACCTCCCATGTCCCAGGAGGCATCTCATGGCCTCCAGTTCCCGTGCCCCAAGAATATCCGAAAACGTGTATTATAACCTTCAATTTTGGCGGTTTTGGAGGCATTTTTCGAATTCTCCAGGTCCGGTCATATTTTTTTCTTGAAACCTTCCTACGGGCGTAGACATGACTTAGAACGTATCCCAGGTGCTTGGGACCCTTTGTGTTGCCTCATAATGCCCCGAAACCCTAATTATACTTTTCAAGTGCAACCCCGAAAATACCCCGAAATGAAAGCTGTTATATGCCCGTGCTAAGCCATGAGAGTTATTAAATTGATGTCCCATGTCCCCAGGTGGCATCTTATGGCTTCCGTTGCCCGGGCTCCGGGAAAGTATGAAGGTGTGTATTATATAAAAGTGTGTATTATATAAACCCTTCAACTTTGGCGTTTTGGGAGCATTTTCAAACTCATCCGGGTCCCGTCATATTTTTCTCCTAAAACCTTCCTAGAGTCTCTGTCATGACTTGTAACATATTCTGGGTGTTTGGTACCCTTTGCATTGCCTTAGAATGCCTCTAAATACCCCATTTATACTTTTCACTTCAAACCCTGGAATGACCCTGAAATGGTCGTGCGTCATATGTCCATTCCAAGCCATGGGATTCCTATAATGGAATGACCTCCCATTTCCCGAAAAGGCATCCCACGGACTCTTATGCCCGCACCACATGAACTTTCTTAAGCATGTAGTACGACGTTCAAATTCGGCTATTCTGGGGCCTTTTCTGAATTCTACGAGCTCAATCATATATTTTTTTTTTCGGAAACCTTCCTATGTGCTCTGGAAGGACTTGTAACTTATCCAGGTGCATTGGACCCTTTATATTGCCTCAGAAAGCCTCTAAATACCCAATTTACAATTTTCCTGCGCGAATCCGGAATAACAATGAAATGGTTGTCAAAGTCGTTATATGACCGTTCTAAGCCATCCGAGTCCTTACACATGAGCTACCATGTCCCTTAGAGGCATTTTATGGCCTCCTGTGCCCGAGTCTTAGGAAAGTCCGAAAGCGTGTATTAAGACCTTCAATTTTGGCTGTTTTGGGGGCATATTCGGACTCCTCCCGGCCGTTCATATTTTTCTCTCAAAAGCTTCCTAGGGGTTCCGACATGATTTATTTGTAACGTATACCGGGTGCTTGGAACCCTTTGCTTGCCTTGGAATAGCTATAAATACCCCATTTATATTTTTTCAGTGCAACACCAAAAGGGTTGCGAAAGCCCTCATATGTCCATTCCAAAACATGACAGTTCCTATATTGACCTCCCATGTCCCTAGGAGGCATTCCATGGACTCCCGTGCCCAGCCCCTGAGAACGTCCGAAAGCGTGTAACTTTCAATTTTGGCGTTTTTGGGGTATTTTCTAACTCCACTGGGCCCAGTCATAATTTTCTCCCAAAACCTTACTAGGGGGTCCAACATGACTTATAACGTATCCCGGGTACGTGAGACCCCGAAATATCCCATTTATACTTTTCTAGTGCAACCCCGAAATGGTCGTGAAAGTCGTCATATGTCCGTTTTCAAGCCATGTCAGTTGTTAAATTGACCTCCCATGTCCCTAAGACGAATCACATGGCCTCCAGACCCCAAGCTCCGGGATCGTCCGGAAGCGTGTATTATAACCTTGAATTTTGGCAGTTTTCGGGGTATTTTCGGACTCCTCTGTGCCCGATCATATTATTCTCCTGAAAACCGCTAAGGGTTCCAACATTACTTGTAATGTATTCCGGGTGCTTGGGATCCTTTGCATTGCCTCAAAATGCATCAAAATACCTCATTTATACTTTTCTGGTGCAATATCATAATCTGCCATAAATGGCTGTGAAAGTGGTTATATGTCCAATCCATAACAGTTCTTAAATTGATCTTTCATGTCCCTAGGAGGCATCCCATGGCCTCTGGTTCCTGGTCCCCGTGAACGTTCGAAACCATGTATTATAACCTTCAATTTTGGGTGTTTTGAGGGTATTTTCGGACTCCTCTAGGCCCGTCATATTTTGCTCCTGAAACCTTCCAAGGGGTTCCGGTATGACTTGTAATGTATCTTGGGTGCTTGGGACCCTTTGCATTGCCTCAAAATGCCTCTAAATACCCATTTGTACTTTTCTACTGCAACCCCGGAAATGCCTCGAAATGGTCGTGAAAGCCATCATATGTCCATTCGAAGCCATATCAGTTCTTAAATTTATTTTTGATGTCCCCAAGAGGCAACCCAATGGCCTCCGGTGCCTAGGTCCTGAGAATGTCCGAAAGCGTGTATTATAACCTTTAATTTTGGTTTTTTTTGGGGCATTTTCGAAATCCTCTTGGCCTAGTCATATTTTTTTTCCCCAAAATCTTACTTGGGGCGCCAACATAACTTGTAACGTATCCCGAGCGCCTAGGACCGTCTTTGTTGCCTCATATAGCCTCTAAATACCCCATTTACACTTTTTCGGTACAATGTTGGAATGGCCGTGAAAGTCGTCGTATGTCCGACATATCAATTCTTATATTGAGCTTTTATGTCCCCTGGAGGCAACCCAATAGCCTCCGGGTGCCCAAGTGCCCAAGAATGTCCGAAAGCGTGTATTATTATAACCTTCAATTTTGGCTCTTTTGGGGGCCTCTTCGAAATCATGTGGCCCCGGTCATGTTTTTCTCCCGAAACCTTCCTAGTGGATCCGACATGACTTGAATGTATTTCGGGTGCCTAGGAACCTTTGCATTGCCATAGAATGCCTCTAAATACTCCATTTATAGCTTTAGAATGCAATCCCGGAATTGCCATAAACAACCGTGAAAGTAATATTTAATTGTGTATTTAAGGTCTGATTTAAGATCGTTCTATTGTGGCATGGGCCCCGACCTACATATCCAAGATAGTATTTAAGTTGATAGCCACTACGAGAGAATATTAAATGAGGTTTTAGGTTTATATAATGATAAATGAGATTTGTGATTGCAAAGTTTGATTAGTTTTTTTTTATTCAAATGAGGAACAAACCAAGGTATGTGATTAGTTACTAGCTCGGAAGAACGGGTTGTTACATAATGTTCCAATTAAAAAATATTGAATGGCGTATAACCAATTTAGTATACCCATTATAATAGAATTCTATTATTCTAAAGACACACACTCTCTCTCCCTATTATTCAAATAGGGTTCGTTTTATTAAGAGCCTATTTTATCTTATTTTAACTTATTAGAACTTGATGAAAATTATTGAAATTGTGATACTTTTATAATTAAAAAAAATACATATATATATATACATATATATGTGTGTGTGTGTGTGTGTGTATATATAATTATAAATTTTGGTATGCTTGTTTACATCATTCTATGCATTTGTTTATAAATTTGCATTTATCTATTCGCTTTGGAGAGAAGGTTGAGCCAAGCATATAAGGTATTATTATTTAATATAATTATAAACTTGATATCCTAGATACATGCATTGCTATTATCAGCATTTCATATTTGATAAATTTAGATTTTAAAAAAAAACTACTTTTGAGTATTAACTAGAAAAAAACTTCATCTCAGTATGAACAATAGAGTATTTCTATCAAGCATAATAGAGATATTAGCTAGAATAGTACCATCTATCAACTTTTATTTACATATCACAATTATCATCAATAAACCTAGATTCTACATGATCTCGTTCCATTCAACTTATTTTGACTTATTTCAACTTATTTTATGTTATTAGAACTTATCTTATCTTGTAAGAACAATGTTTTCTGAAATGAGTTAAAATAAGTTGAATAGGATATAATCTTCAAATTTAATACTAATATACTATATTCAATTCCCTCTGTTTTTTTTTTTTTGTATTACCTACCTTGTTACGAACACTTCTAATAATAAAAATAACTACCTAGTTATGTGAATGAATAAAAAGAAGGAAAAATTCGCAACCCCCATTTCCTTCCAGATCAAAACTATGGAGAACAAAGATATTTTGTTATTCATCTTTTAGTTCCTCCTAACCTACAGGCCTACTACGACTATTACAGTATTACTCAAGATTAAATTCAGACTTCGAGATATTTCATTGTGGTCACATTCACAAATCGTAGAACTTTGTCAACTAAACAAAATCGAGAAATTGCTGTGAAAATCATCTCTGTTTGTGATGCAAATGTTTAAAGAAAATTATAAGCAGATGATGAGGTCGAAAATGTCCCTATGGATGCAGGGCAGCCAAGCTGCGATGAAGATGAAATGCACTGGATGTTTACTGAAATACTTGGTTAGTGTTTACCTATTCATTATCCCGTATTCTACACATCTTGAGAAAATTCATCATTGACTTGGGATTTTAAAACTTATTTCAGCCTAAGTCAAAGCTAGGTAGAAAGTTAGCAGTAGCATGACATCATTACAATGTAATGTTATTCCTTGAAAATTCCTCCCAAGAAACCCTGACATTCAATCATTTTCAGCCGCAGCTTTGCTTGTTAAAATTTGGAATTCATTGTGTGTATTCATTCATGAAACTCAGAAAACCTAATAACTAATTGCTAAAGGGGTCTTATTGGAGGTAAAATATGCTTGTATTGGAAATTAAATTCAGTTAGTTACTCTTTTTTATGGAATAATTGCATTGGATATTAGAGTTCAATACCACTAATGATATATCATATGGCTTTCGATATTTTTAAAAATTTATAAATGGATTTTTTTATTATAACCACTTTATACTTTTTATTATTCATTTTACCACCTTAATTTTACTAACTTCACCATCACTTACTTTTCTGTCTATTTTTCCATCCAATGTGGCCCCACCTATTAATTTCCCTCAATTCCACCCTATAACTCCATAATTCTTCCATTACTCCTAGGGGTGTGCACCGGTCCAAAACCGGACCGGACCGGACCGGTTGGACCGGTGGACCGGAATCCAATTTTTTTGGACGGGACCGGACCGACCGGGCCGTCCGGTTTTGGGCCGGTTGGACCGAATTTATATTTTTTAATTAAAAAAAAAAACTTTTTCTTAGGTTTAAATATATTTATACATTCAATATATTAAAATATAATAATTCTAAAAGCAATAATTTTAAAGGCAATAAATATGAGGTTTTAACTTTCTAACTTTTTAAGTTTTAAATTTTTTTTTTAACCTATAAACTTTTTTTTTTTTTAAAAAACAGGAATTCCGGTCCGCCGGTCCGGACCGGAAAATTCCGGTTTTGGACCGGACCGGACCGGAAACCCGGAATCCCAAATTTTCGTGGACCGGGGACCGGACCGGATCCGGTCCGGTCCATTCCCGGTCCGGTCCGTCCGGTTCGGTCCGAATTCCGGTCCCGGTCCAAAAGTGCACACCCCTAATTACTCCCTCTCAAACCTTGCCCATAATCTCAAATCTCTCTCAATTGTCAAAATTCTTCCAGCTAAATCTACAGTAAGGAGAGGGTAAATTTATATATCGACTATGTATTTCAATCTACAATGAAATTTCAAAAATTACCAGGACCTATCAAGGAGAGATAGATAGGAAGAAAAGGGGCCGGGGGAAACATAATTTTGGACGGAAAATGTTAAGTGGGGAAACATAGTTTATATATATATCGACTATGTATTAAAGTTAAGGTGATAAGATACAAAAAAAGAAGTATAAGGTGGTTATTATTAAAGTGGGTAAAACATAAGGTGGTTATTATCAAAAAGTCCTTTATAAATTCACCTGTTCCGTTCATTTCCATGTCAACAAACAAAAGAGTTTTCACATTTCCATATTCTCCTAGATGGAACTACTACTATAGTAGTATTCAATATTCAGAGTTAGTTGATTGGTTCCTCCTTACCTACTATGCTAACACAACTACTTGCAAATTGCAATATCAAACTTAATATTTCCAGCATAGACAATTTCGGAGCCCTGTGTCAGGCATTAAACATGGAGCTTTGTAGGGCTATAAAACGGATTCATAATCCCATATTATTAATAACTAATTTAATTTTTTTTTAAATGGTTGAAAAATGATTAACTTTCTTAAATACTCTAAACGAAGTACTTCAATGTTATTTTGATCTTTAGCAAGGAGACACCGATTTAACAAAATAGTAAAGATATACCTAAGATAAAACTAAAATAACCTATGAAATATGAAAAAAATATATATATAGATTACGGGCAAATATTTTGGATTAACAAATGTATTTTCCATCTAAACTCATAAAATGTAAAAAGTAAGAAAATAAAATATAGGTGGAGCCCTTTAAAATTGGGGGTCCTAAGCGGTCACTTACTTTGCTCATGTGTCTGATACCCCTCTAATTTCCAGATCAAGTATCGCTGCATTTACATTCACAATTACGAATAGTAGACCATGTCCACTTAAGAAGATCAGAAATTGCTGTGAAGATCATGTCTAACTGCCAAGCATGTCCACTTAAGAAGTTCAGAAATTGCTGTGAAGCTCATCTCTAACTGCCAAGCTGCGATGAATACTTGGCTCGTGTAAGTCCACCGCGATGAAGATACATCAAATGCGACATGAAATTTTAATATCTTAATACATCCTTATGTTTGAAATGCCAACCTAGAAATTTAGTAATAGCATGACACCGTCAAGGAAATGCTATTCCTCAGAAATTCCTCCCAAGAAATGCTTACCTACTAAACAATCAAGCTTCAGCTTCAGCCGCAGCTTCATTTTGGTACCAACCCACAACTTAGGGAAACGGACACAGTTGTCTTAACTATATTATATGAACTTGATTAGAAATTTACAGAAATTTGTGGTCAAATATAGTTATATAGTGTATTATTGCTTGAAATATTAGTATAAGATTCATTTGCCATATATGATATACTTGTATGGGTATAACCCAAGTACGTTAGCGGACCCCTGTGATAGGTCCGCGAACACTGTAACGGACGTGAACTCTATAAATGTCGCCTATAGCTCTAACAAGTCAGTACATCAACATGGTCCGACAACGTTAGCGGTCGCCCAACAAGACAAAATAAGGGAATCTTCCCAGTTGTCAGAAGCACCACGACCGTACACGTGTAAAAGGATTACGCACCTTGTCAGGTGAATAGTACTTCTATAAATACCCCACTAGTACTATTCTGCAGGTACATTCGCTCACACCCAGAATTCTTATCTCTCTCTCTCTACTTTCTCTCTCTAAATCCTATTTGGACACATGCTGACTTGAGCGTCGGAGGAGGTTTCCTCGCATCCCCCCCGAGGGTAGTTCACGTTTACTTCTTGTGCAGTTATTCACTAGCGGAGTCTAATCCAAATCTTTGGCGGACTTCTCTCGAGACCGCCAACCGTTTCAATACCGAAACAACTTGGCGCTAGAAGGAGGGGCCTCCCATCTTTGTGAACGCCATCATGGAAAGAGCAAACAATGACGGCCGTGATCCATCAGAGTTGGACGCTGGGAACGTCAATGAGCAGCAAACTCCTGGGAACAATGTGTCTCAGGTAAACACTGGTAGCGGATCATTCAACCTGGCTCAACTAAGTCAATTCTCCCATGAGCAGCTACAAACTGTAGCGTCTTTCATCCAAATGTTACAAGCGGGTACTCAGCCTAACAACACTCCCACTCCTAATGCAAGAGCCGGTCAGCTTCGTAGGCGTATGTCGACCATGAATGGTCGCAATGTCGATGGCACCCCCGTGAGAAGAATGCGGACCTTCAATCAGGAGGGACGCCAATTGGAAAGGCAAATTGAGGACCCAGAATATGAGGAAGTCATCCTAGAAACTGAGGATCTCAACAATTCTGAAGATGAGAATCAAAGTCGTTCTCGCCGGAACACAAAGATCGGTGGCGCAAGCAATTATTCTCGCCAAGGACATTTATTGATCAAGCCTAAGCAGTCTCCTTTCATTCCAGAAATCTTGAACCACCCCATGCCGCGAATCAAGATGCCGTCCTGCAAGTATGATGGCACCTCAGACCCAGACGATCATGTGGCCGCTTATGAGGGGCACATGTATTTATACACTCAGGTGGACGCTATCTGGTGCAAAGTTTTCCCATCTACTTTGACTGGGATTGCCCAGACGTGGTTTAAAAGCATCAGGGCTGGTAATGTTTTTAGTTTTTCTCAGCTTTCATCTATGTTCAGCACTCACTTCGTGAGTAATAGGCGCCGCGAGCGCACAACTGGCGAGTTGTTATCTATCAAGCAGAGGGAAAATGAGAGCCTGCGAGATTTCGTCGGCCGTTTCAATGCCGAGGCGGTCACCATTCCCCGCCTTCGGCAGGGACGTGGCCGTCTTAGCTTTGATGACAGGGCGAGAGAAGGGTCCGCGTTTAGAAGTTATCCCGGGCCGTAAAACCTTCACATCCCTTGAGCCGCCTCTTGAAAGGCAAACGATTTCATCGGGGGGAAGAGTTTGACAAGGCCGCAAGCTGACCAAAGTCGTGAGCCGGAAAAGAAGAAGGATGATAAGCAGAAGAAAGAAAAGGGTCGCGAAAATGATCGCGGTCGAGATGAAAGGAAGCAGGAATCAAATGTGGTCAAGAAGGGAAATGACCGCGAGAAGAATGACCGCGAAAGGTTCGAGTACAAAGATAAATTCGATACATATACGGAGCTCACAACCTCAAGGGCTCAGATATATCAGATGAACAAGGACAGTGATAAATGGCAACGTCCTAAGCAAATGTTTCATAAAAACCGTGACAAGAGTAAGTGGTGTGACTTTCACGGTGATCACGGTCACACTACCGAGAATTGCAGGCACTTGAAGGATAACCTGGAGGATCTGATAAGACGGGGTAACTTCACTCAATACAAGGCACAATCAAAGGACGGAGACGTGGTAAAACCTAATAACCGGAATGTACAATCGCGGATTGCTGAGATTCATGTTATAAGTAGCGGTCCAATTCATGGCGGCAGCGTCAATGGGGCCAAGGCAAGCCTGGAGGAATTCAGGCACCATGTCAATTTCAATGAAAGCATGCAGTGGAGAAGGCCGCCAGCAATGCCCGCCATGTCTTTCACGGTTGAAGATGCAAAGCATGTCGTCTACCCTCATGATGACCCTCCCGGTGGTCACGCCGAAAGTGTCAAACCGGTTTGATCCACGTAATCCTGGTAGACGGAGGAAGTTCCGCAAACATTCCGTACTTCTCAACCTTTGAAAAATTGATGATTGACCGGGAACATCTTAAGCCTGTACGTTACCCAGTGATAGGTTTCACGGGGGCGTCAGTGATTCCAGAGGGCCTGATAACCTTACCTGGTCGAGTAGGGGGAGGATGAGAACGCCGGGGATGTGATGGCGGAGTTTTTAGTGGTTGACGTGCCCTGGAGCTTATAACGCAATTATCGGACGCCCTTTCATCCACGACGTCCAAGGAGTTGTGTCAACTTATCATTTGACTATGTTGTACGTTTCCAATCTCGGGCGACAAAGAAAGCTTAGAGGAAATCAAGAGATGGCAAAATCATGCTACCTAACAAAGCCTAAGCAACCGAAGAAGGAGAGTGCCTGTAGAAGAATTAAATCCGCCAACTCGGAAACAAAGGCGAGCTCAGAGGAGGGCTCTGGCGAATGAAGAAGGACTCGAGAAATGGGGTGAGGAGATGGATGTTTTAATGGAAGAGCTGGAATCCAGGCCTGATGATACTCCAAGGCCCAAACCGGATGGAGAAACGAAGGGGAGATGCTGGCGAGATGATCCGAGAAGGACAAAGGGCTGTTGGAACAGACATGGACCCAAAGGTCAGGGTCAACCTGGTGACTCTCCTAAGAGAAAACGCGGACGTCTTCGCGTTCTCAGTGGATGAGATGCCGGGAATTGACCCGGCCGTGATGGTACATCGTCTCAAATGTTGACAAAGACTGTCCGACCCGTCAAGCAAAAGAAGCGAAATTTTTCGGCCGAAAAGAACAAGGCCATTAAAGAGGAGGTTGATAAGCTATTGGCAGCTGACTTCATTGAGCCATGCGACTACCCAGAGTGGTTGGCCAATGTAGTCATGGTAAAGAAGGCTAGCGGCCAATGGAGGATGTGTGTGGACTTCACCGACCTCAACAGAGCTTGCCCGAAGGATTGCTTATCCGCTCCCGAGAATAGACCCGGCTAGTAGACTCTACTAGCGGTCATGCATTGTTAAGCTTTATGGATGCCTTCTCAGGCTATCATCGAATCGCCTGCTCGAGGCCGATAGGAAAAAAGGCGCGTTCATCACCGATTGTGGAGTATATAATTATAAGGCAATGCCGTTTGGGCTCCGTAATGCGGGAGCGACCTATCAAAAACTAGTCGACAAAGTGTTCGCGGATCAGAGGGGGAGGAATATCGAAGCATATGTTAACGACTCCATCGTCAAGAGTAAAACTGACCGTGAGCATTTGGACGATCCGGAAGAGACCTTCGTAAACTCGAGGAAGTATAAGATGAAGCTCAACCCAAAGAAATGTGTCTTTGGGGTGAGAGCGGAAAAGTTTTTAGGCTTCTTGGTAAGAAAAAGGGGGATTGATGCAAACCCGGACAAAGTCCAAGCCATTGTCGACTCCGCCCGAGCAAAAAAACGTCAAGGATATTCAAGGCTAACGAGGAGAATGGCGGCCCTCACTCGATTCATTTCAAAATCAGCAGACAAAGCTTTGCCTTTCTTTGCCCCGCTAAGGGGGAATAAGAAGTTCGAGTGGGGAGAGGAGCAAAGCAAAGCATTCCCGGCGGTAAAAGAGCATTTAAAGAAGCTACCTACCATTACAAGGCCCGAGACTGGAGACGTATTACAACTATATATCTCGGCCTCGCAGAAGACGATCGCGGCCGTGTTGTTGGTAGAAAAGGAGAAGAGGCAAGCGACCAATTTATTTTATCGCCCACATTCTTAACGGTCCGGAGAGCCGTTATCAGCTAGTAGAAAAAATGGCCCCGGCCGTGGTATTAGCCGCCGGGAAGCTCGGACCATACTTCGACCGCCATCCCATTCAAGTTTTAACCAACCACCCGCTAGAAAAAGCGTTGCGAGAAGATGGATAGTTCCGACTGTCTTTGAAATGGGCCGTTGAACTATAGGAGTATGATATACGATGCAAGCCTAGGACCGCTATCAAAGCGCTGAGCCCCGGCGTACTTTATCGTGGAAGCCTCATATGAGGAGGAAGAAGTGGAGCAAAAGGAAGTCCCGGCTACCGGAGGTTGACGGATCGTCCGTTAGCGGATCCCGGAGCGGGTATAGTGATGACTAGCCCCGAAGGAAATTCTTACCGATACGCCATCAAGTTCGCCTTCCCGGCGTCAAACAACGAAGAATATGAGCGGCAATTGCCGGACCGAGAATGTGTTTGGCGGCGGGCGCTAAGAAAGTGTTTTTAAAAACGGACTCACAGTTGGTGAGCGGCCAGCTTAGGGGAGAATTCGAAGTCAGAGAGGCTAACATGCTAGAATACGTTGAAAAGGCCAAGGAATTGATAGCTCAATTGAATCATTTTGAGATTCAAGCGATACCTAGGGCCGAGAACACGAAAGCGGACGCATTGTCCAAGTTGGCAAGCTCTGACTCATTTAGCATTGAAAGAACCGTCACGGTCGACATCATGAAGGAAAAGAGCATCACGTAAAAGGTCGTAACCGTCAATAGTATAAACCAAAGAGGAGAATGGTTTAGTGAGTCGGTGGCGTACAAGTTGATCGGGACACTTCCGAATAATCCTCGTCCGCCAAGAAATTAAAACGACAAGCAAGCCGGGTACGTCATATACCAAAATGAGCTATACAAGAAATCATTCGGTTTACCTGCTAAATGCGCAACCGCATGGGAATCCGCGAAGATCCTTGAAGAAATACATGAAGGTATATGCGGTAACCATATTGGCGAAAGGCTCGGCACTTAAAGCATTGAGAGCGGGATTCTATTAGCCAAGGATGCTGGCGGATTCCCAGAGCTACGTTAAAAGATGTGATAAGTGCCAGAGATACGCTCCCGTCATTAACAGACCAGCCAACGATTTGCAGCCTATCCTATGCCCGATCCCGTTCGCACAAGGTGGGGAATGGACATCTTGGGACCGTTCACTACAAAGAACCTGGGGAGAAAGTTCCTAATAGTGGGAATTGATTACTTCACCAAGTGGATAGAGGCGGAGCCGACAAAGAAAAATCAAGGCAAATCGAAGTCAAGAAATTCATCCGGCAAAATATTATGACAAGGTTTGGGATCCCCATGGCTATCGTCTTTGATCATGGCGTCCAATTCGATTGTCGTCCTGTACAGGCCTTCTTAACGGAATTTCGAGTAAAATTTGCATACTCAGCCGTTTGCCACCCTCGGAGCAACGGACAAGCGAGGGCCGCGAACAAGCGCATCCTAAACGCCTTGAAGAAAAAGCTAGATGAATTCAAAGGAGGATGGGCCGATATGGTACCGGTAGCGCTATGGTCAAACGTAACAACGGAGAAAGAAGCAACGGGAGAGAGCCCATTCAAGTTAGCCTTCGGCGCGGGCGGTGTTGCCGGTAGAGGTGGGGTTACCCTCTTACCGGATCAAGCACCAAGACTCCGCAAAGGAATGACCGGGCACTTAGGGAAGACCTAGACTTCTTGCCGGAAACAAGGCTCATGGCGTAACCGAGAGCAACCCGCTTACAAAGACAGGGATCGACAAGGCTTACAATAAAAAAGTCATGGAGAGGCCATTAGATGTTGGCGACCTGGTCCTCCGCAGAACGGCGCCACCGGCAACGCGCATATCGAGGGAAAGCCGATCGCTAACCGGGAAGGTCCCTACATCATAGCCAAGAAGATTGCTCTCGGTTCCTTCATTTTAAAGAACATGGATGGCAAGGAGCTTAAAAATTTGTTGGAATGCTAGCGTCCTAAAGAAATACTATGTTTGAGTTACTTAATGTAATAGGTCGAGAACCACCCTTAATTACTTAAATAATACAAGCTTCATCTCAGCGCTCATCAATTGTCTTATTATTTTCATGCACACTAATCAAAAGCCATATGACAAGCTCAAAGTGCGTTAACGGTCATATGACGTACCTAGCACAAATCAAGCCATATGACAGGCCCAAAGTGCGTTAACGGTCGTATGACGACCTAGCACAAATCAAGCCATATGACAGCCCAAAGTGCGCTAACGGGTCATATAGACGAGACCTAGCACAAATCAAGCCATATGACAGGCCCAAAGTGCGTTAACGGTCATATGACGTACCTAGCACAAATCAAGCCATATGACAGCCCAAAGTGCGTTAACGGTCATATGACAGACCTAAGACAAATCAAGCCATATGACAGGCCCAAAGTGCGTTAACTGGCATATAACGTACCTAGCACATTACAAAAACCATGACAGCCCAAAGTGCGTTAACGGTCATATGACGGACCTAAGACAAATCAAGCCATATAACGAGGCTCAAAATGCATAAACGGTCATATAACGGACCTAAGCACATTACAAAAACCATGACGAGGCTCGAGTGCGTTAACTGGTCATACAAAAGATTGGTGGATAATCGGACGATAATTTTTAACAAAAAGATTAGCGGACATACAACAATCGACGATAATGAAAGCGAGCGTAAAACACAAGATATAAAGTACTTTCCCATAAAATAAAAGCTACGGCTTGCGACCAACTACGAGGTAAAACGATGGCGGCGGATGAAAGGCTTTTAGTTGGAATTGTACTTATAAAATTAAGAAACATTAGCGTTTACAATTGCCAACATGGGCCGAATAAAGAGTTGAAATATTCAAAAATTACAACTATAAGCTATTAGAAGAACAGGAAGAGCCGAAAGAAGGCCGCCAAAAGTTTCAAGAGGGAGGGGTCTCCCCGATTTCCTTGATCTGGAACATCTCGAGGATCCGCATCAGCAATAGCGTCCTCGTCGCCGAACTTAGGATCCCCCTCAATAGGCGTGAGATGCGGCCACCGGCATGAGCATCTTCGATAACGTTCGGTCAAATCCTGGAACCGATTTGCAAACACATCTCATGGCGGGCCGCCCATCCGCCATCATACCTTTTGTGCAAAGTCGTTGCATATTCATCGGATCTTTAAACCGAGCAACAACCTTAGCAGCTCCTCCGGCCTCGGCTTCACGGCGGCAACATCCAAGACAAAGAATATCCTTCTCGGTTTGAGCCGTGTCCGGAGCTTTGGTTAACGTCCCGAACGTTAGCCAGCCTCCTCTAGAAGAGATGCTCGCGTCCTCAACGTTACTAGCTCATCTTCCTCGGGCCGCCAACTTCTCCTCTCGCATCCTTCAACAGGTCCTCGGCAAGTCTCTAACGACCGCTTATAACCGTCCGCCAACTTCCCGGTACTCAATGTACTTTGCTTCTATCAACTCAACAGCAAAGACATTGTTGGCTCGCAAAGACGAAAAGAGAACGTCAAATAAAAATATAAAAAACAAAGAGAATGAAAAACAAGCAAATGATAAAACAAGTGCTAAAACGTATGACAAGTTGGGTCGTGAGCCAACCTAGCAAGAGGAGTAACCGAGAGACCCCGTCGGCCTGTCTCCAGAGGCAACGCATGCCTTTCAAAATCCAGGTGGCGAGGACACCACCGTTCTCCTGAATATCGACATAAAGATGACTCATCTTCTCTAACGTCCCAATCGGGTTGGTAGATTTTGCCCGGGATGATAGGACGACGCGCAAAGGAGGCCGCCATTGAATCACTCAGCGGCACTTCTCTCTTCTCAATCCACTCACCAAATCGGGAGAAAATGCCTGGGAGATAAGCTAGATAGAAAACTTTGAGAAGTAATCATCTCTCGATCTTTTGACGAATGGTGGAGAAGGAGCCGACAACCAAGTACCACCGCTCGGGAGACCGGGATCGGTGGCCGCGACCTCCACGTGCCTCCCGACTCCCGGGAGCATTCACGTCCCGGGTTTTCAATATGGACGATTTCATCAGGAGTAGAAGCGCCCGGGATCCGCAAGGTCGGCCGCTTGTTAGCGGAGGAGTCCGCCGCGGTCCGTTCTCGCGGCCGCCTCCTATTCACGCCTCCCCCGGAAACAGTCGGAAGTTGAAGACCTCGAGAGGGACAGCCAGGAGCCGCCCACTGTGCCGCAGCAGCGATCTACCGGCCGGGCAAACTAATAGGGACGTGAGCAACAGAAACCCCGCCGCGACCACGGCGAATATTCCCGCGGTCCATTGCGATTACCTCCTCGACGGTCGTTAGTGTTACCGTGCATTGTCTCGTACTCGAAGGAGGGAGCGGGCGCAGTGAGTTAGCGGCTTTAGGCTCCTCGTCAACGCCGAGCGCGTCGAAATCAAGGTGGTCAAAACCTGTGGACATACGTATAAGGCGTTAAAAAAAAAAAAAAAAAAAAAAAAAAAAAAAGCATATTATTACTTTCATCGAAAGGACCAATCCGACAACCACACTTACCATTTTCATGAGAAGAACCGAGCAAACATGGCCGACAAGGGTTTGTTCCCAGGATGTACTTGGAATGAGGAATCCAATATTTAGGCTCTTTAACCTTCACCTCCTTCCCGTCCTCATAGGTGACTAAATAATCCTCCGTGTCAAAGTAGTCGAAGGCCGCTAACTCTTCCTCAGTTAGCGGAATAAGGGGTAAATGCTCCATGTGCGGACGAGGCTCGGTAAAATGGCGACGCACTGGGTAATCCTCAGGAACTCGTAACCAAAAGAAAGCGTCCTGCCAACCTTTCAAACCAGTCACTTTAGGCTGGACTGTCATCTTCTTGTCGGCCGTAGTAAGCGACCACCAACCCGCCCTTGCCTAGATGATCCATTTTTCTTCGCCAATTCGGTGTTTGAAAATCCAAAAAGCGCACAACCCAGATGTACGCTATCAAATTCCGGACCGCTAGGGGAGTCAATTGAGCCAAGCACACGTTGAATGCATTTAAGATCTTTACCAAATAAGAGTCTAGAGGGAAGCGAAGGCCAAACTCGAAATGATGAGTATACACGGCCACGTGACCGGGAGGACACTCCGTCACAATGGCTCCCTCTGGTGGGACTATCAGCCGATAACCCGACGGAACAAAGTATAAATCCCGAGCAACTCTCGGGTAGGCAAGGTCAGTGGCGTCCTGACGCCAAGGTAAATCAATCTCCACACTGAGAGGACCGGCACTGAAATCATCAGGCAGCCATAAAGCATCAGAGCCCGGTCCGGTCTCAGTCTCCTCCATCGGATTCGAGCTGTCGACCCTCAACTCGGCAGCATGGGAAGATTCCCCAACCACATGTGCAGACAAAGGCACAGAAATGTCGATATTTGCGTCCGCAGAGTTAATCGCGTCCTCATTGACGCGGACGGCAGGACTCGCAGCAGCACGACGATGATAAACAGTCTCTTGGCGGACCATGACGGTAGCAATAGAATCGCTGTCGTCACCTAAATCAATAATATGAGGGTTAGGAGCCGCAGATTGATGTAAGCGGTCGAAAAAGTCAACCGTTACTTCCACCCCAACATCCGCCAAGCTATCCAACCAAGCATGCTCTCTAAGGGGTGCTACGTCAAGGCCGGGAGTGGCATCGACCGGAGGATGCCTAACGGATCGTCTAACAAGAATCTGATGCCTAAGCTCCCTAAGCGTTTGTCGGTCGCCACTCTGACTGGCGGATAGATACCTCCTAGTTAAGTTATGCTCCTCGGGGGTAGCAGGGTCGTTTAAAAACTTCGACCTTAACTCTCTTTCCCTCTCAGCGGTAAGAGGTATGTCCGCTAACAACCTCGGTCCTCCCCACCGACTTAAGCTAGAAGTGGGTTCACTATTGGCCGAGGGGAAGAAGGTTCGTATCGGTCAAAGGGAAGAAGGGTCACTCTCGGTCATGAACGCCTCACTAGGGGTATTCCGCTATCGACTCGGTCCGACATGATGAAAACGCAAAAGAAACTTAACAAAACGCGGAGAGAAATCGAAGAAATACCTGGAAACGAAAGGTCACCTGGAGAAAAATAAAGCGAGAGAGCGAAAGACGCCTAAAAGGTAAATGAAACCCCGAACGGTAAAATCGCACCAAAAACTTGAGCTTGAGCGAGAACACCACCGGAAAGCTGGAAGAAGCACCGGCAAAAAGACAAATCTTCAAACTCGAGTCAAAACCCGAAAATGTTCGTCAAGAAAAGACGAAATTTTCAAGACACTAGAACCTGGAAAGTGAAAACTAGAAGATTGAGAAACTTTTCGGAGTAATTTGAGCACGGAAAAGTGATTTTTAAGCAACTCAAGCTTCGGCTATGGAGGTTTTGTCAGAGAAAAATGGAGAAAGGAAGGGAGAGCTTGGAGAATGAAGATAAAGAACTCCGAAAAGGACAACTGCTCCAATATAAGGCACGAATAAACGGCTGAGATTGAAAGACCTCTCAACTCCCTCTCCAGTTCCCCGCCAAGTGTCAAAACACGGTAAACCCTAATAAAGTAATGGGCGGGATTTTCGGAAAAGTAATCATGAACTTTTCGAAATTTTTCAACTCCCTACGGCGACACGTGGCACCCAACAAATTAACTTCTTCAAAAATTGAGCACGGCAACAAAGATTCGTGTCCATCAACAACATCATTAACCGACTAGACCCCAAATGATCTTGGGGGGCTAGTTGTATGGGTATAACCCAGTACGTTAGCGGACCCCCGTGATAGGTCCGCGAACACCGTAACGGACGTGAACTCTATAAATATCGCCTATAGTTCTAACAAGTCGATACATCAACATGGTCCGACAACGTTAGCGGTCGCCCAACAAGACAAAATAAGGGAATCTTCCCAGTTGTCAGAAGCACTACGACCGTACACGTGTAAAAGGATTACGCACCTTGTCAGGTGAATAGTACTTCTATAAATACCCCACTAGTACTATTCCCGCGGTACATTCGCTCACACCCAAATTCTTATCTCTCTCTCTACTTTCTCTCTCTAAATTCTATTTGGACACGTGCCGACTTGAGCGTCGGAGGGGTTTCCTCGCATCCCCCGAGGCGCTTCACGTTTGCTTCTTGTGAAGTTATTCACTAGCGGAGTCTAATCCAAATCTTTGGCGGACTTCTCTCGAGACCGCCAACCGTTTCAATACCGAAACAATACTTATACAACATATAGAAATAAGGATTGTCACTAGATACTCTTCGAATGCATTCTTTTCACTTGAAAATTTTTTTAACCGAAATTAGTAGACCTGGTTGGACCATTTTACCTGGTTATACCTTATGTTGACACTTGATTGAACCATATCGGACCTAATTATAGTTTTTAAAATATAGTTTTTTAAAGTAAAGAGAATGCACCTATATATATATATATATATATATATATATGATCGTTCTAGCATGTGTGTGCATAGAGAAGCAATTTTTTTGTGAGGGTATGTACAAAGGGCACCACTTGGAATGATTAACCTAATATGTTAATTTGAAGTATATTGTGCTTAGCAGATCTAAAGTTTTATATATAAAAGTTATATAACTATTAAAAATTTAAATCATGTCATGTCAATAATCACTTTATCGTGGTCAAAATTTTGTTATGAATGCGTAATCCGTATCTTACTTGGCTTGTTTTTTTTCCTCCTATTTAGTGGATTAACTAGAATTTGCGAATTGAGAGAGCAATTCATCTACATATACTATAGAACCCTAAAGAGAGATTAGAGAGGTTAGAGAGTTTAGAGAGATCGAATTATCTCCTTGTATCATCATCTCATATTGAAAGTTCCGGTACAAATTTGTGTTTTTCTCCTATTCAAGGTTTTCAAGTAAATTTTGTATGTTCTTTATTGTGTATTTTGATTTATTCATTTATGTTGATTCCAACAAGTCATAATTCGATTGCACTATTTGTTAGCCACAACATTTTCATTCCTAACAACATTATCTAAATATAAAATATGGAGTATGATTTAGCATTTGTCATTTGAAACATTCATAAATTATCAATAATGCACTCCACTTTTTCCCTTCTTACAAGCTAACAGCATGAGAGTGAAGGGAACATGAAAGACATAACGCAAAATTTTAATCCTAATGCAAGACGTTGGTGAATATAGAGGAATAAAGAAAACAAAAAGTGCACTTAAGAAGACCCCTCCCATAATTAACACCATAATACCTAACCAAGAAACTATAGTGTGCAGCACCACGTACAAAGCCGCCATGAATGCCACGGACATCATGGCGAGGGAAATCCCGAGCAACGGAAGCGCGAAGTCAAGTGATAGTAGGACGAGCCTGAGATCATCAAGGTAAGCCCATATGAGGGCGACCACAGCAAGAATGGCGCTATACATGGCAATGGTGTTGGTGATCACAAACACTTGAAAGGCACACTTGTGGGCTAAAGTGGCCATGCCTTCGTCGGGCTTATTGTTGTTATAGCCACCAGGGATGCTGGAGCCGGAAGCGTAGGTCACTGTGGCTACTAGGGTGGAAACTAATAAAAGTGTGTTGATTCTCTCCTTGTACTTAATTTTCCGTTTTGTTTTGGGATGGCTTTGCACTAGGCTTAGTGGTTGGTTTTGCACCATAAAGGTTGCTGACTTATCGTGATTGTTTACAGGCAAGGGTGCACTATTGGGGTTATGTGTGGTTAATTCTGCGCCAATATAGTTTATGTTGATGTAGTGCAATTGAGGGGCTCTCGGGACACCCGCATATCTTAAAGACAACCAAGTCAAGCGCTGCATAATTGAAAATCAAAAAGATAAATCAATACCGATATATAGCTCAAAAAAAGTAATTGTTGTGGTTGTTACTATTTCTAAGTGGTAGCTATTAGTTGTTAAGTATAACTACTTAGAATACTACTAGATGTCAAAAATGAAAATAGCTTTAAAATTAAATATATAGTGTTTGTTAAAAAGTTAAAACTGGTCTTCGATTAGTATATATTATACTGCTCTCTTTTGGACTTTTTTCAAAGAAAATAAGTAAAAATAAGTTCGGTTCAAGAAAAAAGTAAAATAAGTTCGGCTCAAAGAAAATAAGTCTCATCTTTGTCTAATGTTGTAATTATTATTTTTGTTTTCAATATTACAATTAATATTGTTATTATTATTAATATTATAATTCTAATAATGATTAATTTGTTTTTGTTTTTTTTTATTTTTGTATTTTTTTATTTTTTTATTTTTTTATTTTTTTATATTTTTTATTTTTATTTTTATTTATTATTTAGTATTTATTATTATTATTATTATTATTATTTATTATTTATTATTATTATTTCTTACTTATTATTATTATTAAAAATTATTATTATTATTTATTATTATTTATTCTTATTGTTTTTTCTTATTTATTATTTAGTATTTATTATTATTATTTATTATTTATTATTTATTATTATTATTCTTATTATTTTTTATTATTTATTATTTAGTATTTATTATTATTATTATTATTTATTATTATTATTATTTATTATTATTTATTATTTATTATTTATTATTATTTATTATTATTATTATTATTATTATTTATTATTTATTATTTATTATTTGTTATTTATTATTTATTATTTATTATTTATTATTTATTATTATTATCATTTATTATTTATCATTTATTATTCATTATTTATTATTTTTTATTTTTTATTTTTTATTTATTATGTATTATTTTTTATGTATTATTTTTTATTTTTTATTTTTTATTATTTTTTATTTTTTATCTCGTACTAAACGAAACTACTTTCACTTTCCATAACCAAAATGAAAGAAAGTCAACGCTCCGCTCCATACTTGTTCCAAGTAAGTGAATTGCATTATTCTTTATTTTTTATTATTATTTTTTATTATCATTATTTATTATTATTATTTATTTATTATTATTTATTATTTATTTATTATTATTATTATTATTTATTTATTATTATTTATTTATTATTATTATTATTTATTATTATTTATTATTATTTTTATTTTTTATTTTTTTTTATTTTTTATTTTTTATTTTTTATTTATTTTTTATTATTATTATTTTTTATTATTTTTTATTATTATTTATTTTTATTATTATTATTTTTTATTTATTTTTATTATTTATTATTATAAAATAATAATAAGTATTGATAATATTATGTTAATACAGTTTAGTTCAAGAAAATAAGTTCGGTTCAACCAAAATAAGTTCAGTCAAAGAAAATAAGTAAAAATAAATTCAGTTCAAAAAAAATAAATAAAAATAAGTTTAGTTCAAAGAAAATAAGTTCAATTCAAAGAAAATAAAATAAGTTCGCATTAAGTTCAACCAAAAATAAATTCACAAGAACAGGGCCTAAGAGATGAACTATAATCTACCTTCATAATGTGTTTTTTAACTTTTTGCGACACTTCCTCGATCACCAAAAACTACCTTAAAAACTTTGTTTCATCATATGTCATTTTTCTCCCTTAATTAATAAAACTGTTAAAATCAATTATGTTAGAGTTCTTTTGCTATCAATTTTTAGAGATTATCTTAATAACACAAGTGCCACTTTTTTTTTCATGATATTGCAAATATCATACACGCCCTCCATCCCCCATAACATTACTCGAACAATTTATAACAAACACAAATTGCTTATATTACCATTGATACAAGTTGATCATATATATACATTTAAAATAAAATATTCTGTGAATATATTTTGTAAATAAATATGTTATCTTTGATTTCCTAATACAATTAGGAATATCATTAATTTATAATCTATATTTATTGATCAGTGGAAACTGGAAAGCACTCCAATCATAGATTTTCAGTGAATCTAGCAATTTAGTTAAAAACAAAATGTAAGCGTAAGTACCTCGTCAAATGAAGGAACATTGTCTCCATAATCCTCAGCAATGTCAAGAGCTGTACATCCATCTTTGTTCTGGACGGTTAACTTGACTCTGTCATCCCATGTTAAAACATAAACCACTTCAGGATGTTTCCCTTTGGAACCCAAAAGCAATGGAGTATTGCCATCTTCATCTTTCATGTTGATCATCATCTCGAGTTCCAGCTGATGTAAGATATACTTAACAACCTCAGCTTTCCCACTTGCAGCTGCCACATGAAGGATGTTTTGGCCTTTTTTGTTCAGCAATAACCTTGAATTTTTAGGCAACTTTGTAAAGAACTCCTTGACTACTTTGATATTGCCTCCGCTGCATGCCGAATGGATAGGAAAGAAGCCGCCCTTTTCGTCGATTTTGAAGGCTTCGTTTATGAATTTATAGATGATGTACTTAACCCCATCATGGAAGCCTATGTAAGCCGCATATGATAGTGGTCTTCTTCCCATTTCATCTGTCTTATATAAAAGTTCACTATATTCTTTCAATATTATTTCCAGGATATCTGCTCATTTCGAGTAAAATTGATGTAATTAGTTTCTGGAATAAACTTGTTAATTTAATTTTTATTATTTTTACACAAAATTGACCTATCTAAAACTGGCGCAACTCTTAATCACAAGGTAACTATATATATATACTAGTTTTCTAAGCACGCGACGCGTGCGACGACAATTTTTTCATTGTGATATTTCGTAATATCGGGTAGTTAGTTTTACGTAGCTATAACTCATTATCATTAAGTAGTTTAAGTTGGCAGTTTTTTTCAATAAAAGCGCTCGTTTTTGTTCAACTTATTAGAAGTTATTTTCAGAAAAAATAAGTTCAAATCGGTTCAATATATAAGCAAAAATAGCACTATAATTATACGCACGTGATGCGTACGCGAATATATTAATATTAATAAGTAACATCAAAATGTGTTAAAAAAACTAACTTAAGAGTGTAATATTTATGGTGAATATTGATGAGCGTTATGATTTTTATTTGCATTCTTGGCAGTGTAAAGAGTAATGTTTTCCCGTAAATTTAAAAGGACTATGTTGAGGTAGGACTATGTTATCTTGTATTTGGTAGATAATTCAACAACTCTCCTTTTAAACAATGATCTATGTTATGTTTTTTATTTATTTAAAATACATATACTTTATAGGCGTATTTTATGAGTAGTAGTTCAATTTAATTTCACTCGGGTAATTGATGTTTTTAGGCATACTTATGGTGAAGTAGTGGCTTCAATAAAAAAATTATAAATTGGTATTATATGATGATGTATGTTTATCTCTTTAATTATTTATTATCCCAATCGATTGTGAACCCCAAAAAAATAAAATAAAAATGAATATTCTCTAAAGTTTCTTAATTATTTTATGGTTTGTTAATGCATGTTATTTGAAATTTTTATTGCAACCGAGAGTTTAGATAATAATAATCTCGTAAATCTTTGCTTTTATAATTGTTTAAAAATTGATTTTAGTCATCGGTTTATATTTTCAATTGTGAGTTTCCTCTTGTTCCACATTTTTATGTAATTCTTTTTGGTAATGTAGAACTTTCCTTATACCCATATTTGTAAATGAGGAAAGAATTAAGAAAATATTTTCTTTATTATTTTTGTGAGATTAAGGGTATATAAGTATTTACAAGAGGACACCCCTATATATACTTATATATATATATATATATATATATATATATATATATATATATATATATATATATATATATATATATATATATATATATATATATATATATATATATATATATATATATATATATATATAGTTAAGATTACATTTTACTAGGGATAACAAACATGAATTTGCTTTAAACTTCCGAGAAATAGACTACCTCCTTTTCTTTTTACAATTATTGATGTTATTCACATATACTTATAAATGCGAGTTCGGATCATACAGAGTTTAATAAAAATTTACTTTCTTTTCTTTCTTTTTTTACGAATCTCATGACTTCTTTTTAGATTATTAATAACTTTAATTGCAACTTGAAGTAAAAGTTATAAAAAGTTAATTTTTTGAAATTATATGTTGAGATGAATATATAAGATCTCGCTGACTATTCTATGCTTTATATAATGGAGATAAAATATAGTTAAGTTGGTTGATTGATCATGATAGATACGGTAAATGGACAAACTAATCAAAAAAATTTAAATACTGACAAGAGAAGTAATTAATTGTAGGTGCAGAAAATATCTTAAAAAATTTGTTTGTTTGTCTTGTCTATCAAGCTCCTAAAATTGTGTGACAAACCACTTGCTTTCGGACTATTAAGTAACAGAGTAAGTCACCCTAAAAAAAGTGACAGAGTAAGTATATAATTGAAGATCTTAATGTTAAAAG